>PVJI01009957.1:0-62822 GCA_004026765.1 Micronycteris hirsuta | reverse complement strand
GGTCCTCCTTTTTGGCCATTTTCCTTCTTTTTATCTCGGTGCACTTGTCAGCTGGCAGATGCCTGCGACCTGGGTCTCTTTTTGGATGACGTTGCCTCTGGGGGCGGGGTCTGGGAGGAAGCAATGGCGGCCTCTGATCACCGAGGGCTCCCGTCACTCCTCCTCTCCCCAGCTCCCCACCGCCTCCTCTGCCAGACTCAGCTCTGCTGGCTCAGCCCTGGCCTCTCTCCGGCAGCATCGCTGGCTTGCGGGATTCACCCGTTGTTTGGAGCCACGCCCTGTTCAGGCACTGGCGGCCTGAGTAGCCGCGCAATTCGCGGCGTGAGTGAGACCCTCCGTGAGCGCTGCTTCCTCCGCCCGTTTCTGCCCCGCTTACCGGCCCGGACGTTCTTCCTCTCCTACCTCCTGGGTGTCGGACTCCCCTTCAGTTCGATTCTGTCCGTTCTGGTTGTTTAACTCTTTGCTACTGCATTCATTGTTCGGACATTCTGGATGTGCGGGCAGCGAGTGCGACCACCTACGCTGCCATCTTGGCGGAAGTCTCTATTATGTAAATTTTTGATATGTTTATGCAAATTTGTGTTAAGCAATCACTGTATGCTAGGCAATGTGCTAAGTACAAAAACACGTTGATGAGCACAGTCAAGTTCCTGCCCTCCTAGAGTTTGTAATCTAACTGGGGTGTGGTGGGGGAGAGACATTTGGAATTAGGAGTACCTGTAGGGTATACATTTAGGTGTGTTTATCAGGCACCTGGTGAGAAAACAGTAACAGACTTGGAAGTTCCCAGCAGACTTGCTGGCTTAAATGATGAGACTTATTGATATCTCTTCCAAGGGGAGTGTGACAAAGGTGAAGACCAAGAACTGAGGAAGCAAGCCAAGAAGAACACTAATATTTAAGGAGTGGACAGACGGAAAGGAGACTCTGAAGGAGTTAAAGATCAAGAAGAAAATAAACAAATAATAAACAGAAACAAAAAGGGTGGGGAAAGGGTTTTTTTTCCTGAAGTTAGAGAAACCAGGGAGGAAAGAATACCAAGGAGGAGGAAGCTGTTAAAGTGTCAAATTAAGCAGAAATTTACAATGAGATAAAGACTGAAAAGTGTTCATTGGAATGTATAATATAGAGCTATTGATGATCTTATGAGCAATTTAGTGGAAATAAAAGGGATTTAGTGTTATTATTTTTACTATGGTTTAAGGTATTTAGTTAGAGGTCAGGGGCCAGAAAATATACCTTATATACTTTGTATACATTGCAGACTATTATTTTAAATCTTGTCCGAAAGGGAAATGAGAATGCAAATATTTAGATAGGAAAACGAGAATGCAAATATTTAGTTAGGAAAACAGCATGGCAGAGCAAAAACAGAGGGAGATGTAACATCAGAGACACTGTAGGCCAAATGATTTCTGTTCTGTCAAATAGAGACATAACAGTGATTGCCTTATAAGTTTACAGTGTTACACTATCTATAAATGGCAATAATGCATGGAAAAGTGCTGAAAATGTGGGCTAATTCCATTTTAAAGACACGAGAGAGAAAGGATTTATGTTTATAACACCTAAAATTGTTTCGGTTTGTTTAAATACCACCAAGATCAAACCATTTCCTTGCTAATAAAGAAATCCTTATTTGTTACATCAGTTTACTTGAGTACTATTTCCCCAGTGGTTCATGTGATAACACTATTAACCTTAAAACCTTGAACTAAGTCCTTCCTTTAAAAACTGTGTGATTTTATACAGTTCAACTATGAGTATAATTCAATAGAAGTACTGTTAATAGAGATTTTCTTTCTTACTGTAAAAGGTAGGGAGGTTTACAGTATTAGTAAGCTATTTCTTAGACTTGTATTTTCCAAAGTGTTTTGCATAAAAGACTGTTATATTATTGGTACATACAAAAATTTTGAGGTTACATCAGTTTAAGAAAAGCTCTTGCAGTTCATAATATATATGCATACATTTGGGAAGTTTAATAGTTAAAAAATAGCTGAACTTTTTTTACCCAATGTTTCTTTAAGTTATTTAACAATTATATATATACATATATATTTATATATTTATAATATGATAGTGGTGTGGTCAGTTGAACACAATGAGAAATGATGTATTACACTTACTTAAAAGATGTGAGAAAGCAGTAAAGCAAAAATAATTGCATTTTAAAAATAGTGACAAAAATTCTAAAAAAGCTAAATGAGATAGATTTGAAAAAATGTTCAATTATGTTGCAATTAGAACAATGAAGATATGCTCACATGTATAATAAATTTATACTTGGACATTGCTACGTCAAATTTTCATTTTATTTTTCCCAAAACAACAACAAACATTTCTAGGAAACTCTAGTATAAATTCTCAGGGGAGAGGGTGCCCATTGTTTTTCAGGTAAAAATAGATTACAGTTCTGCTGACATGGAGCACTGAGTAATTGCTAGAATGGAGCATCGGTGGCAAACACTTCATAAGTATCCCCACAGACAACAAAGTAACCACAGTTCCTAAGATACATGAATGTTTATTGAGTAGCCACCAGATATGTGCCATTATAATATTCAAAGAAGGTTTATTACCACAAACAACATAATATATCAAGAAAAATTTAATAGTCTCTACTATGTTAGCTAAAGGACATTTATTGAGTAACTACTAGTCCAAATCCTGGAAATAAAAATAACATTGGTGGAACAATTTATCTGTTAACCAAGAGGATTTACTCACATATATACATAATTTCATCTTGTGATGATTTTGTATTTAAGTCCCAACATTTTATCCACGTTAGACACTGAAATAAAGATCCAATGAATCCCCAGTTCATGGATAGGAGGACCCAACTATTTTCAATATGTCAATGACATCACTCACAACTCAATTTGATATGTAAGGCAGTGAGCAAAAGACTTAATAACATCATAAATTTTCCTCTTTGGCCTTAAGGTAACCTTAAATAAAGTGTACCCTTCTCTTGCCAACAGATTCTGGATATAGTTTACTGTAAAAGGTAGAGCCTCAAATATTTGATTGCCATTCTATTCTCAGAATAATATAAATAGAGATGGAGGTGCTGGTGGAAAACAAACAAACAGAAAAGTTAGTGAGGTGGTACATTTATTTGGACTTCAGGACCCAATGTAATCCTTAGATAGAAAATCCAAATGATATGAATAACACAGCAGGGCTACATGTCCTTAGGGTAGGGATTTTTGTTGGTTTATTTCATGTATTCTGTGCCTGAAAGAGTTCCTGGCACATAGTAAGAGCTCAGTAAATGTTTTTGAATAAACAAATGTAAGAATATGGTTATATAGTCGAATGACATGGAATCCTGTTTCTTAATGTATTAAATGAGGAAAATGGTCTCATGAGAGTAAATGTGTTAAAATATTTCATTTAAAATGCTTATCATGGTTTGGGGCACAAATTAATATTGAATGTGCTAGACATAAAGTATGCTAGTAAGTACATGAGATAACTTTCCAGAATTAAAATGTGGTAGAGTCATTTAAAATCTGAAAGAGAACCACATTGGCCACTTAGCTTATGGAAATGAAAACAAATTTTATTTAATTAAAAAAGATGTAACCCTTTTTATGCCTAATCACTGAATATTAACCTTTTATGTATTAAAACCTTCTCTTTTTTATTTGTAATGGTGACTTCAGTAGTCTTAAAATTGAAATTTTTCTGAATAAATTTATCTTCCAGAGATTAGGAGATGAAATTTTTCTTAGCCAATTCAGTTAATCAATCAAGTACAATCCTATTAGTTACTGCTGAATAAATTTATGTCAGCTACAATTTTTCTCAGCTGGTTGAAAGTAGAGATGTATGCCCTGTGGATTCTAAGGAAGTCCTCTGCATTAAGAAAAAGGAAGAAGAAAGACAGCTTCATTTAAAATTACTAAACTCTACTTATGCATTCGTGTAAACGAAATATTATTTTTCAATATACAGATAGTTCATCTTTTTATTTCTTCAATCGATATATTTCAGACTCTTCCAAAAGTCATCATTCTTAGTTTTCAGTCTTTCCTCAGAATTTGTTTTCTTCTTTGTTCAGGCAAATAAAAAATGGTCTTTTTAGCTCCTTTAATAAAGATTTCTCTGAAAATCCTCCTCAATTTTACTCAATTTAAAAACTAATTGGGAAAGGCGATAGTAATGAGATTTGAATTGAGATCTTGCAGGGTGGCAGAAACAACGCACCTGAAAGGGCTTTTAGACTTGCTACAAAGGAAGCGTATGGCCTCACTCTTCTAAATTAGAACAAAAACTCAGAAGCTTTTAGACACGTGCCTGTGAAGATGTCAACTCTATTAGAGTCTTCTGTTTCCAGGCTCCTTTGTAAGTTCATCTGATAGAATATTTCAAAATTGACAAAAATCCAGTTTTCCACATTAACATGATTTCTTACTCCATATCTTCTTTGCTATTCTAAAAAATGCTAGTTTGATTAGTTATTTAAACTTATTCTATTCTCCATTTTCTTTCTCCTATGAATAACATGTTTTCATACTATTTATAACACTCAGTATATCACCCAGTTTTTAAAACAATGCTCTTAGCTCAAGTATTTGTTTTTCAATGTATGGATCAACACAATGATATTTTTATACGGAAATAGTTCACAAGCCTGTGATGAAATGTTTCACACTTCCGATGCTTCAAACAGGGTCAATATTTAATAACTGAATCATATTCCAGAAGAAAATATTTTAAATACCTCTTTTGGACAAACATGAGGAAACTTTTCTTTCATATGCTGTTCAAATTTAGCTCTGAATGACATGAAACACCTTAAGAAAGGAAAATGAGACTATTTGCTTGGGTGTGGTAGAAAAGAAAACGAGTATTAAATAGTCCTCTCTTCTACTTTCACATCTCTGGTTTTAGAATGAATTACTGTCAGCTCAGGTACTGAGGTCACTGTGACCAATAACAAACAGGGCAGAAAAAGAGGTGCCCTGGGGCTGTCTGGCACTTTAGACAGCCCATCAAAGTTCAGATATTTTACTTTGCTTCTCTCCTCAAAAACTCTCCATCCTTACTCTATGCCCTGACCTTTAAAAGAAGGGTTAAATCTCACTGGGCTTACATCATTTCTTATCATTTCCTTTTTTTTTTCTAAGACCCATGTAGAGGACCAGAATGTAATAGAGAGGTACTTAGGATAATACAATTCAGTAAATGTTAATAATTTGAACATGCTGTGTCAGATAATGGTATTCAACCAAAAATGATCTTCAATAAATTTTATATTTCAGACCAAAACTACTCAATAGTCACACCTAAACATGATATAGTTTTCTCCTTTTCTTGGATGAAATAACCATAACCAATATTAATGAGAAATCCCATACACAAACTTTCACATTTTATTTTCAATTATCTCAAAGCAAGGCAACCACACATGATTTTGAAAAACCTGTTATGTAAACAGGAGAAATGAAAGATTTAAGTTGATATGTTTCAGAGAAGGGCCACAGTGTTAAAATAACTCTTTGCAACCTCTTTTCAAATATATTTGCAGAATCTTTGATACATTGTCAGTGAGAGTGTGTTTAGTTTGTGCTTTACTGAATAGAGGAATGCTCCATTTCTGAAGAGTTTCCATTTGTTCATTAAAGACAGTGTTTGACGATGTTTGAGACAATGCACAGTACTAAAAATACTAAGATGGTAGTTGCAGTCCCTGCATAATGAGTTTCACAAATTATTTGGGGAAGACACATGAGTAAATAATTATAAAGTATTGCAAATAATTACAATGTGTAGGGATAGTGGTTTACATAGGATTCTAAGAGTAAAGACTAGAGACACATAACCCATCCTGGAAGGCACACAGGAAAGGTTCCCAGAGGGAGACAATAGCTGAGCTGAGTCTTAAAAGAGCACAGTATGGTGAAAGCTTGCAAGAAGGGGGCAAGGGCATCAGGTAAAGAAGGAAACTGGGAAATGAAAATGATGCATTTGAGGCTAGAATGTAGGTAAAAACTGAAGAGGAAATGAAGTACAAGTGGAAAAGCGGAAGTACACTCAAGATATATTTAGGATGTGTAATCACCAGAACTCTGAGAACAACTGAATAGGGATAAAAGAGCATGGAGAGTATTTTAGGATGACTTCCAGCCTCCTTGTTGGAATTGCAGGTGGACTGTGGTATCATTTTCCATTACGGGAGATGTGTTTGGAGGAGAGAATAATAGATAACGAGTTCGATTTTAGATTTATTATGTCAAAATGTCCTTTGTGTCAAGAGTGAAAGAAATTCATGAATCTCTTTATATTTCATTCTCCCACAACTTTTTAAAGATATGTCTGATGTCTGGGATTCATGTTCTTTTCTGGGCCCTTTGAAGGAGATGCACCTGGCGCTGCATTTCAACCAAATCTAATTGCAAAGACTGTTACCAAAATTAAATGTGCCCATAATAATTATTTCAATGAATAGGTAAACCTTATAAGCTAAATGTTTTTGAGGGACTGAAGTGCTTAGCATGTACTAAATGTAAATGCTTGCTGAAGAAATAATAGAATAGCTCAGTAATCATGATGTGATGTCAATGCTATATCAAGTTCTTTTGATTTGTTTTATTTTGTTAGTGTGGTGATTTTTTTAAATTTTTTTATTGTTGTTCAATTACAGTTGTCCCCATTTCCCTCCCATTACTCTCTTCTGCCCCACCCACCCCAACTCCCACATTCAGTCCAGCCCCCACCCCGTTGTCTTTGTCCTTGGGTCCTTTATACATGTTCCTTGACTTGACCCTTCCCCTTCTCTCTCCCATTAAACCCCTCCTCACTCCCCTCTGATCACTGTCAGTTTGTTCTTTATTTCCATGTCTCTGATTGCATTTTGCTCGCTTGTTTGTTTTGTTGATTAGATTCTGCTTATAGGTGAGATCATATGGTGTTTGTCTTTCACCACCTGGCTTATTTCTCCATTTCCATCCACACTGTCATGAATGATAGGAGTTTCTTCTTTCTTTCTGCTGTGTAGTATTCCATTGTGTAAATGTACCACGGTTTTTTGATCCACTCATTTACTGATGGGCATTTAGGCTATTTCCAGCACTTGGCTATTGTAAATAGTGTTGCTGTGAACATTGGGGTGCACAGGTTTTTTTAATTAGTTTTCCAGGATTCTTAGAGTATAATCCCAGCAGTGGAATTGCCGGTTCAAAAGGCATTTTTAGATTTTGAGGAAACTCCATACTGTTTTCCAGAGAGGCTGCACCAGTCTGCATTCCTACCAACAGTGTACTAGAATTCCCTTTTCTTCGTAAGAATGAATTGTATTAATTGCAATTTCTTTCCCTAATTTTCAGTACTACATAGATAATTCTAAACCTCACATCATTTTTTACTAAATCTCTAAAAACATGTCTCTGAACAGAAGATAAATAACACTATGTTATTGTTTCAAACAAGTAACTTTATACTGTACATTTGATAAATGTGACTCTCCCTATAAGAATACCTTTATAGAAAAAAGAGCAAAAAGAAACATTTGTTTAGTCAAATTTGTATACCTAGTAGAAAGTATTTTATTTTAGAGTTTTATAATGTATTTTATATATACTTTTTTATTTTAATTTTTATTAAAATATTAGAAAAACTCATAAAACATGTAGCTGAATAATAATGGCATCTAGTAAATTGCAATAAGATTTTGGAACTGATTCAAGCATCCTATAAAAGTCCTTATGATATTTTCTTTCCTCCTGCAAATGGTTTGCTTATTTAGTATACATAGCAAAAAGTTTAGATATTAATCTCTGAGTCGATTTAAAAGATAAAGTGCTTGATAGTTTTTTTTTTTCCTGTCTCAGATGTATATCCACAGCAGAGCCCAAATCTATCCTGTACTAAATAGTTATATTATATTGGGATCTTACTCACTAGTCTTAAAAACAAGGTCTGTTAATCTACCCTTAGACGTAAACATGCTTCCACAGAAGAAAAGTTATCTGGAGTTGGGGAAAAAGAATTACTCAAGAACAATTAAGTAAAAAAAAATGAATGCTACAACATTTCTGGATGATTTTTATCTAAGCTGTGTCTCTGTAATAAATGATTTACTATTTTATTTAAATTAATATTTAACATAAATATAAAATTTTAGACCTGGATGAGATCTTAGAAATCGTCTCATCTAACTTCCTCCACTTCTATTCTTTTTTTAATATGTTCTTTACAAATTGGTCACCCCAATTAAGTGTAGGACCCAACTGGCACTATACATAGTTACTACAATATTACAGGCTATATTCCCTATGCTGTGCTTTATATCTCCATGGCTGTTTTTATAACTTGAAATTTGTACATTTTAATCTCTTTCTCTTTTCACCCATCCACCTACCCGCCCCCATCTGTCAACCAACGATTTGTTCTCTGTATCTGAGTCTGTTTCCATTTTGTTTGTTCATTTATTTTGTCTTTTAGATTTCACATATGAATAAAATTAGATGGTATTTGTCTTTCTCTGACTTATTTCACTTGGAATAATACCCTCTAGGTTCATCTCTGTTGTCATAAATGCTAAGATTTCAATATTTCATTCTATATGTATCACATTTCTTTATCCACTTGTCTACAGACGGACACTTGGTTTGCTTTTGTGTCTTGGTAATTACAAATAATGCTGCAATGAACATGGGGGTGCATTCTCAAAAAGAAACATGACTGGCTAGTCCTCCAAATATCACTGTATACAGTTCCTACCACTTTGATCTCATTCTTATGTTCAGTCAGACTATGCAGCTACGTAACGGTGCTGCACTGATAGGCCTCAAAGTAGCATTTCTCTAATTAAACATACTCAGTACGGTGTCATCATTCCATGCTGGCAGCACTAGATGGGCTCCTATGAAAACTGTTATATATTTACGGTAGGAATGTTGTTGAAGATGCTATTTACTATATTATACAGTCTTTTCCCACCTGAGAATTCATAAAACAAATTTATCTCAGCCATAATTGCCAGGAATCATTATGCTTCTCTTAAACATCCATACCATAAAACATTGTGAACTGTGTAACTGATTGCACTTTTTATCTTTGCCTGAGTGCCAAAAAGCTGAGAGGCAAAATGTCTTTCCAAGTCAAAGATAGTAAGCAGTAACTTTAACATGCATTTTGTGTTCTACTGTAATTCCTGAACTTATATACTTTCTTACCTTTATTTTTCTTTGATCAATTTCTTCATTTATTTACATTCTTTTGTTTTCATCAATTATTTTATCTACTGAATAAACCAACAATTATTGAGTGCCTACTGTGTACCCATGTATTCAGCATTATAACAGCCTCTGGATTCAGTGATGGAAATATGTGATCTCTGTTCACAAATATCTCACAGTCTAGAAGAAGAGGCATTCTCTTAAATTAATATTTATACTAGATTGTGATTAACATAAAAAACTAACATGAGACCAAAAAAAAATAATGTCCCATACAGGAAAAAGCAATGCAACCAACATCAGGTAAGTCTTTCAGAGGAGGAGGTAGTGGAACTGAGCCCAAAGCAGAAGTTAGCCAAATAAAAAGCAAAGGGAACAAAATTCTGATGAAAAAATAAAAGATATAAATAAGTGGAGAGATATTCCATGTTTGTGGATTTGATATTGTTTAAGATGTCAATTCTTCCCAACCTGATTTAAACAGTCAATGAAATCTCCATCAAAATCCCAGCAAGGCATTTTGTGAACATTGACAAACTGATTTTAAAGTTTATGTGGAACAGAAACAATCTAGAGTAGCCAACACAGCACTGAAGGAGAAGAACTGTATTGGAGGACTAACACTACCTAACTTCAAAACCTACTGTGAAAAGCTACAGTATTCTTTCCATTGTTTATTTCCTGGGCCTCAGGTAGCTGCCTTGTATGCACGTGCTTGTCAGTGCTCTTCTCAAGACTGAAAGGGGCCTCTACAAATCTCAAAACTGTCTTGATCTCTCTGTCTCTCTCTTTCTTCTTTCTGCAACTCTTTACATCACTCTGCTCCATCTTGGCCTTTCTGGATGCAGACCTCCATCTCAGTAACTCAGCTTCTTCACCCACCAGTGCCTTGTAACTCTCTCAAGGCATTAAGCTGCAAGAATTATTGGGCACTCTTTATTTGCTTCCCATCACTCAAGGATCACTGTCCTTTGTTGTCTGATACCCATATCTTTAAAAACATTGTTTTATATATTTTGTCTATTGTATTTTCTATCATTTCAATTATGAAGACTAACTGGGCTCTGCTATTTCATTTTTGCGAGAAGTAGAAGTCACTAGCAGTATTAATATTTATTCCATTACAAATGAATGTTATGTGCATTCTTATGAGAAGCCAAGTGACAGGGATTTAAGAAGGAGAAAGTGATCAATATAATTGGACACATTCATTGGTCTTGGCAAGTAGGAGAAAACTGGTGATCAGAGAGGCCTGATAAATAGAGTGCTGGGAATAGGAGCTAGATTGCAGTGAATTGATGACGAAACGGGAGTCAAGAGGCGAACGAAAGACAAGTGCAGATGGTGTTATTAAGTTGTGTTGAGCAGTGATGGAACGGTGTGGCTGGTAACTATGAGAGGATACAGAATCAAAGGAAGGTGTTTTATTTTTTATTTATTTTAATTTACTTTTTCCTGTCACAATCTTTGTTAAGATAAAAAACATTAAAACTGACTATGGATAGAGCAAAGTTATCAAACATTGGCCTATACACTGGCCACCAGTGTCTGTAAATTAAGTTTTATGGGAACATAGTCATTCTTATTCATCTGTATACTGTTTACGACTCTTTCTGGGCTGCAATAGCAGAGCTGAGTAACTGCAACAGAGATGACATGGCCCCAAACCAAAAAATGTATGTCTGACCTTTCACAGTAAATTTACCAACTTCTGCACTAGGGTTCCTCATGCCAGAAAAAAGCAAATTATGTATTTCTAGTCATAAGGAATTACAAATTCAGTAGCAATTATTTTTAATGTAGTGTGCTGTGACAGATAACATCTTGACAATATTAATGGAAACTTAAAAATTGTGTTAAGTTTTTCATCTTGAGTAATGAAAGGTTAACAGTAGTGTCTCAAAAGTGTTACGTGCCTTATCATATAAGATTAAAAAGTTAACACTGCACACAAGAGTTTGTGAACAAATTATTTTTAATGATGTAATGAAATTAAACTGCTTTATTATTTAAAATAAGTTTTAAATTAGTAACTTGGCGTGAACATTAAATTACATATCCTATAAAATTTCAATAAGGAAGAATGGCTAGGGTCTATAATGTTTGACTTTGATTTTCAAATTTATAATGTCCTATCATATGCAATGACAATTCAATAAGAATTGAATGACTTGGTCTTTAATTTTTTTTAACTTTTTCTAGGCAAAGAAGCCAAGCCTAAGCCTCCACGTATGTAATGTGCATGCCAAAATAAATGAATGAATAAATGAATGAAATGAATCTTAAATGCATGATTTTAATCATTTTATAATTCCATTGCTGAGTATTTTGCTTAAATCTGAGACAATAATTTTCTATGCACCATGTACCTATTATTCTAAGTGCTCTTCTCAGAATACACTATGCTAAAATTTTCCTTCATCTTTTATTCACTGGAGGTACAAATCAGTACCTTGAATTCATTTCTCATTAGAAATTTTAGTTCACATTTTATTTTTTCTCAAAGTAACTCTTGTGATGATAATAAAGAACTTTTATTTGTCTGTTTATATTAATTTGCTGTAATTATAAGATGAAAATTAACATGACATATTAAAAACCCAAATAATGTGTCAAAGAAATAAGGCTGGCAAAAGTAGGTTTTCAGTGTGAGTACAGGAAACACAGGGTCTATTCTTGTCTTGTTATTTACTAATTGTTGTATTGCTTTCCACACAAACAACTGCAAATCCACTTTTGCTCACCCCTGTATCCATGAGTAGAGGAAATAAATATCTTTATATAATTCTCATTATTACTGTGTACATATGATTTCAGAGCCACAAGTAAAAAAAGAAGAGAAGCTAGGTATGTATATTTTATGTATAGATTCATACTTACATTCCATATTTATGATGAATAGCATAACATGTCTTTGCAAATTTGTGTCCTAGTATAAATATTATTCTAAAATTTTATCCTTGACCAATTTTTACAATAAAACAAACATAGTACATATTTTGGACTACTTGTTCTTAGGAGAAAAAAATCTTGAGAAATTTATATAGTACAGAAAAGAAAAACAATTGACTGAGTTCCATCCTACAAAACCACTGTTTTTGCTGCTTTCATTTGCAGATATAAGATATAAATATTTCATCAGAAAAAAATATATAGCTACTCTTCCTTTTCTCTTTTTGTGGGGGATCCTCAGTAAGATAAACATTTCTGAGGGCTATAGTAGGCAGTAGAAACTTTTTTTAAGAGAAAAATATCCGTCAGATTCTCATAGAGTTTAAATTTTGGTTCGTGTTCCCTAGCTGTTTTAGGTTTGTATGGCTGCACTAATAAAATGCCACAAACTGGGTGGCTTGAACAACAGAAATATAGTTTCTCATAGCTCTGGAAATGAGAAGTCGGGAATCAAGGTGTCAAGAGGGCCACGTGTTTCTTTACACCTGTGGGGAAGAATCAGTCCTTCTGTCTTCTGGCTTCTGGTGTTCGCCAGCAATCCCTGGTGTTCGCCAGCAATCCCCGGTGTTCATTGGCTGGTCGAAGCTTCGCTCCAGTCTTAGCGTCCGTCATCCCATCGATATGTTCTCTTTCTGTGTCTCTATCTTGTACCTTTTCTCCTTTTCTCATAAGGATACTAGTCATACTGAATTAAGGACCCACCCTACTGTCATATAATAAATTCTTAATTAATTATGTCTACAATGACCCTATTTCCATGTAAGGTCACATTCTGAGGTACTGGACGTTGGAACTCCAGCATATCTTTTGGAGAGACAAAAGTCAGTTCTTGGAGGTCCAGTCTCTTACCCTCCAATTCATGTCACTCACGTGGTGCAAAGTACATTCCACAAGCCTTAAGTCCCAACCATTTTAGCATGAATTCTGAGTCCAAAATTTTATCAAAGTCCCAAATCTCACTCTGTAAATCAGTTATGGGTAAAATTCGGGATAGGGTTCTTCCTGCAGAAAATTCCTCTCCATAAGTGAACCTATAAAACCAGAAAACAAATTACTGCTTCCAAAATAAAACAGTGGGACAGAAATAGGATAAACATTTGTATTCCAAAAGGGAGAAATTGGAAAGAAAAAAATGAGTCACGGTTTCCAAGTAAATCTAAAACATAGTGGGAAAATTCCATTAGATTTCAAAGCCTGAGAAAATGCTTTTGGCTCAATGCTGCGTCCTCTGGGCCTGGTAGGGTGTGGCTGTCTTCTCTTGGCCCACCTAGGCTCCTGAGGAGGTCCCATCAGCCCAGGCCGGAATCTGTTGTTCTGTCCTCAGAGTTGTTATTCCTTTATTTCATCCCACCCCTGTCCCTTTCTATCCAGGTTGCTTTTACTCTGCTTGTATAGTATTCTCAAAAACATGACCAGGCTTGAGCTTAGTTAATGGGGGACCAAGCCATTGGACACAAAAGTCCTCCACAGGTCTTTCTTGGGTCACACATCTCTATTGTTGCCTTGGGCTGAGATGGCGAATTGGATCCGTAAGTCCCACATTTATTCTTTGCCCACTTAAGCAAAAGTTTGTCCAGCTACACCATTGGCCCTGTGTCCCTTTCACTCTGTTACATAGATCAAAAATATTCCAACTCATCAAATGCCAGTTCCTTTTACTTAACAGTTCATTCTTTAACTTCTCTTCCTTTTCACATTTTATTTTAAGCAGCAAAGAGAAATCAGGTTGACCTTTTGAAACTTTGATTGGAAACCTCCTCTGCTAAATACCCATGCTCTTTGCTTACAAATTCTACCTTCCAACCCACAGAAGAGTACAATTCAGCCAAGTTCTCTCCTACTTTTTAACAAAGATCACTCTTTCTCCATCATCTGATAATATGTTCTTCCTTTGTTTCTGAGATCTTAGAAGTACATGGAACATTCTTATTTCTAACAGCATTTTATTCATGATGACACATGTATTCTCTAAGGAGACAGAAACTTTCACTATACCTCCCCTCAATTCTTTCTCAGTCCTCAGAAGAATAATGTCAATTTTCTGTCAAGAATCTTTTCCAGGCAATCTGGGCTGTTAATATCAAGTACCTCAAAAATTTTCCAGCCTTAACCCATTACTCAATTCACCCCACTTCCAAGTACCAAAATTATTAGTTTCCTTGGATGGCTGGAATAAAGTACCACAAACTGGGTAAGTTTAAACAATGGAAATTTATTCTCTCACAGTTCTAGAGGCTGGAAGTCCACAAGCAAGGTGTCAGCAGAGCCACACTTCTTTTGAAGCCTATAGAGCAGAATATTTTCTTACCTATTGTGGCTTTTTTGTTTGCCAGAAATGTTTGGTGTTTTTTGGCTTGTAGACATATCACTCCAATCTCGGCATCCATCAGCACATAACCATCTTCTTCCCATGTGTCTGTGTATTTTTTAGGGCTATGTATTTTATTTTTTTATTTTATAGTATTTTTCCATTGCTATTTATCCCCTTTATACCCTCTTCTACCCCCTCCCACACCCCTCCTCCCTTCAATCACCACACTGTTGTCCATGTCCACTTTTTATTTTTTGCTTGATTTCTTCATCCCATAATCCCCTCCCAGAGCTATCAGCCTGCTCTCTGTCTGTGAGTTTGCCACTATGTTGCTTGTTAGTTCAGTTTGTTCATTCATTTCCACGTAGGTGTGAAATCATATGTTTTTGTCTTTCTCTCATTGGCTTATTGCACTTTGCATAATTTCCTCTGGTCCATCCATACTGTCACAAAGGGTAAAAATTTCTTCTTTGTTACAGCTGAGTAATATTCCATTGTATAAATGTCCCACAGTTGTTTTACCCACTCATCTACTGATGGACACCTAGGCTGCTCTGTTTTTTTCCCTTTTTGTAAGGACATTAGTGAGATTGGAGTCATACTCCAGTATGGCTTCACCTTACCTAAACTAATCACATTTGCAGCAATCCATTACCAAATAAGGTCACATCTGGGGTACAGGGAGGGGGTTAGGACTTCAACATATCTTTTGATGGGACACAATCCAAGCCATCACACTCTTTTCCAAAATATCTAAACCACTAAGTACCCAATCACATCTATTTCAAAGAAACTTCTCCAACTCTTGTCAAATCATTTATCTTATGTTGACATTGGAACAATTTTCCACATCAATCATCTTGAGAAAAGAGACAATTCAGGTTAAAATCAATTAGTAATAGCAAAAACTTAGTACATGTCATGATTCTAAATACTATGTGTTTAATAATCCAGTATTTAGAAACTAGCACGAAACTGGAATGATTTTTAGTACAGTTCTGCTTTTTCAATTATGGTTAACAAAATAATTTCCAAAAATAAATTTGTGCTGTAGTTTGTTTTTTCAGATTTTAAAATTTCTGCATTTTGTTTTAACTTCAGAGCCACAAGTTAAAAAAGAAACAAAATCAGGTAACAATTTTTTTATTCTTAAATTGATAGAGCTGATATCATCTTCATTTTAGAACTAAAAGAGGCTCACTACCCATCATGGAGATTTACACAGAGTTTCTCAGATCCCCATTATTTTCCACTCCATTGATCAATATGTATTGGATCTATAGTACTGGATTAGCTGAGAATGGGGATATCCCATAAGCAAAAATATAAAAAATGTGGCTTTAATTAAGATTCAGCAGAGACTCCAATTTTTAGGAGGCATTTCTAGGAGTTCTTCAAAACCAGGTAGGATAATGTTTAAACTGTGACTTTCTTTCTGGTAACACACCAGCATCATAAATTCACAAAACCATAGACAACTGAGGTTTAGAAGTAAAGAGGACAAGAATTATTATTATATATAATTACATATAATTAATAATTATTAAAAACATGCTATGAGTTAAGGAATAGCATAAAATTTTTATTTTCATCATATAACTATGAGGGACATGAAACATGACATTTGCTACTCATGTTTAATATCTGTGGAAACAATTCAATAGAACAAGTTCAGAAATTTTTTTTCTGATATTTTAAGTTAATAGATTTTGTCCATGTCTGATTTACTCAAAATCACGGATGCTCCCAGTAAAAAATTCTTTCAGACTAACAATCATTGTATTGAAGTAACATTGACCTAAAATCAGGGTGACCTTTCCAAGTGTATACCGCTATTTAGTGTTCACGTCCTAGATCTGGTACCAACTAACTATTTACCTGAGGCAAGTTACAAAAAAAACCCAGCTCTAGAGAAGTGATTTCTGTGTTATAAAAAATTATACAGCAGCCTGGCTGGTGTAGCTCAGTGGATTGAGCATGGGCTGGGAACCAAAATGTTCCGGTTCGATTCCCAGTCAGGGCACATGCCTGGGTTGCAGGCCAGGTCCCCGGTGAGGGCCATGTGAGAGGCAACCATACATTTCTCTTTCTCCCTCCCTTCTCCTCTCTCTAAAAATAAATAAATAAAATCTTTTAAAAAAAAGTAACTTTAAAAAAATTATACAGCAGTATTCTTCAACATCAACAAGTTCAACAATCCGAATATATATATATATATATATATATAATGTATATATGTGCACACATATATTATATATAAAATATTAACCATTTAATTCTTACAGATATTACTTAGCAATGGATTATATGCTTGAATCTAGTTGCTCTTATAAATAATATATTTTAATGTAACAAGGCTCATAGATGTCTATCTATTGTTTTCTTATTTATTTTTCTGACTATATTTATTTGCTGCAGATGAGTATGTATTACCAAATATAAATACTTTGCATATCCCTCTTCCCCTTTATTTTGTTTACCAGAAACCTAATACCATTTAAAATTTCTAGTTAGTCCTAATATCATTTAAAACTTTTATTTTTTAATATTAAATAGTGTAGTTTTGCAGTGATTTAGTTGAATGTTATTATTTAGATTTATAAATAAAATTTTCTTTTAGCTTCATCTAAAAAAGCTAAAATATGCAGTATATATATGAATATTATCTATAATACTCATGTAGAATTTATGCAAGAAATTTTTGAAGTATTTTTAATAATATATGTTCTCACATTACTCCACGAGATCATTGTTCTCTATTCCAACTATTGCCTAAGCTCCTGATTTCAAGATTGATGCTTTATTACAGCCTGATCTTGAGCCGTCATGGGTACTTAAATTTAAATAAGAATTCTTGGCATATGGTTTTTATACAACAAAAATCTTTAAGGTTTTCATGTCATCTAGGATGACACAAAAATGTAGGAAGTTTTTCTCCATGGGCACAGTTGTTGATATCTTCTGCTTAACAATTATTGGCCTAAGTCACAAAGAAAAGTCACTGTATGTTCATTTATAGAGCCAAACACCTGAAAATATTTTCTTTTCATTATTTTTAGAAAAAGACACATTGAAACCAGAAAAGACTGTTTCTCGTGGTAAACCAGGTATTTTGCAGGTGGTATTTGTAGTGTCAAATTGCCTCTAAACCTTCTAGTTTTAGAAGAGTGAAGAGCTTAGAGTCAATTATAAAGTTATTAGATAGAATTAATGTGTTGAGCCACCCAGATGCTAGAACATCTGGTTTGAGCCATCCTCACAATGTTTTTCAAACTGAGGACTTGACCAGTGCCAGGTAACTGCACAGCTAGTCTTTCTTCCCATCAGATACAAAAAGCGCAGACATCACCACCAGCACTCGGGTGAATGAGGTCTATATATTATTTTTTCTTGTTCCTGTTTGGAGCAAGGCATCATTAGAAAACGCTTGTAATTCAGATTTACTCATTCAAACGTGGTCATCTTAGACTCCAAGAAAAAGAAAAGGAAATCAACGTTTCATCACACTTCCTTTCCTCCTTTCTTCCTTACTCCATCTTCATTTCCCTTCCTTTCCCTTTATTCCTGATCTTACATTTTGGACCAAATATAGGTAAGCCAATGTGTTCTCTTCATAAAGATGAATACAGAAGTTACCAGGATGAGTTTATTAGTTAGTTTTTATTTAAGACAAGAAATTTTGTTTTAATTTAAGCCAATTAAATAACAACTTAATTTTGAGGCAACCCCATACCTTAGGTATTCTATAGAATTTTGTCCTTCATTTCTTGCTGAATTATTTACATAATGCTGTGAACATGTTTTTTCCAAAATCTTTAAAAAGTTAAAAACATATTTTCTCTAAACATATTTTAAGAAACCTTTTACTTTAGAGAATCTGTTTACAATGGATTTGAGTCAGAGTGATTTTATTTGCTTATGTTTTTAAAAATATGAGGTATCAACAACAGAAACCATAGAAATAAAGAAAGCACAGCTGGAACGTGGGAAGGAGGGAATAGCTATCTATATCAACATAAGCAAAACCTTAGAAACAATTCTTAAAGAATAATGAAAACTTGTTATTTTCTTCACTGTTCCTGATGTCGGTCATTTTGAAGTGAAATTTCAGAGGCAATGGGAGATTTTAGTCTTTAAGTGTATGAAAAAATGTATTATATTCCTCACCACATCTTTCTTTTATTTAAGTAATAACATTTATATTCTTTAAATTCTGTTTCCCAATAAAGCTTTCCCACTTGAATATTTGACCAGCTGATTACTTGAAAAGTTTAATTTTATATGGGATCATCATAATTATCTCTCTACTTTGACCCAAATCTTTGAGGATGTACATAAAAACGTAGAGAACAGAATACATCCCATAAACATACTGCGATTGCCATGCCCCAGCTTTATACCATGAGAAACTGGAGTTCCCAGGCTAATCCTTGGGTTCTCAGGGAGCATCTTGCATGAAAAAGATTTTTAAAAAAATGCTTTTTCTTATTTTAATGCAATAATGAAAAGGGTATACCTGTTTTATAAAACAACATTTCTATGTAGACAATACAATAAAATATAGTAAAGGCAAGAGATAAGGAGTGTTCGGGTGGGTTAAGGGATGACTTGAATAAGGAAACCTTTTATGGCAACATAGCTACAAAGGATGCCTGTAGAGGGACCAGTTTTCTTTGTGCTTCCATGCAATTTAAATGGAAGACATCACCTGCTATCTTAAGGAAACAGCTACATTTTCTCTCAACATTGGTGTTATTTCAAAGTAAATACAAAATATCAGGGTTGAAATGTCATTATTTTGTGCTTACACATTTAAAATTTCTACTTGTGATAATATTTTTTCTTATCACAGAAGAAAAAGCTGTCAAGCAGGTAAAAGCTACCCCAATAGAAAAAACAGGTAAATAGATATATTTTCTTCTATGTATCAGTCATTTTTATGTGGGTATACACACACACATCTTCACTGAAGTTTGTATACCATTAGTGACATCAATTCTAAGATTCTAAATTCTTGTAAATAACTAAAGTTATGCTCAACAGAAATTAACTCTGGAAAACTGGAGTAGCATTTTACTTTTTAAAAGTGTGGTTGACCTAAGTTTACATATAATTCATGAGAAAATCTATGTGATATATTGATTATTATGTGCTCTTAGGTTTTTAATCTTATCCTCAAACCATTTTCTCAAATTTTAAAGACACAAAAACACTGAAATTGCCAACTGTTTATGTGTTACATGGAATAATTTATTCTTATGAGAACTCTACAGTTAGGTGATTGTATAACTTTTAAAATTTACCCTAAAGAGCCCTGACTGGCATAGCTCAGTGGATTGAGCATGGACTACAAACCAAAGGGCCACCAGTTCCATTCCCAGTCAGGGCATATGCCTGGGTTGTGGGCCAGGTCCCCAGTGGGGGCCATGTAAGAGGCAACCACATACTGATGTTTCTCTCTTTCTCCCTCCCTTCCCCTCTCTCTGAAGATAAATAAATAAAAATTTTTAAAAGAAATTTACCCTAACAAATGAGCAGAAGAATATGTAATATTAAAGGAATAACTGTCCATCTTTTATTATTTCATGTGAGAAAAATAAAGAATGCCACACACTCTTGCAGTTCTAGAGGTTTCTTCTGTAAGGATGAGCAAAAACTGAGTCTCCATTCCTACTGACATCTTAAAATCCTGAACTTTGTCCATGTGATTTTGTGACAGAAAAATCCTACCCACCTCAATCATTTACAGCTTCCAATCTCTTACAAAAAATAATTCCAAAGGAAAAGTCTGTGAAGTAATTTCTTTCAACTGAGGAAATCATGATAATAAAGGTTTAAATACAGTCTCTCAGAGGGAAATATAATATAATAGAGGAAAGAACTATTTAAAGAAATTATAGATTATTATTACAAAAGAAAGAAAAAATCCATAAGGCCCTTTCAAATTACCTCTTATGGTAATTGTACTCTATTCAAACCATCTCCCAAGCTCATTATTTCAGTTAACACAGCCCTAACTCTCACTCTACGGAGTTAATATGGCCTCTTAAGTTTCTCAATTAGTTATGTGGGTATTTGAAGATTATGAAGAAAGCAGCTCAATGTACCATATTTATTACCAAATGCATCCATTGTTTAAAATTTACATACATTTCCTGTGTCTTAGTTTTTCACTAGTAATGTGATTAATCTATTTGTTGACAGTGAAATAATAGGGCTCAGTGAAAATGGATTAAACTTAGGATAAGAAAAAAATCTAAAACTAAGAAAGTTAAGTATAAATGCTAGAGTTATTTTTCCATGGTTTATACTCATCAATATGGCTTTTATTTTTCTCCATTATCTACAGTCAAGACTAAGCCAACAAGTAAGAGATGAAAAGAATAAACCTGAA
Organism: Micronycteris hirsuta; assembly: GCA_004026765.1. Taxonomy (NCBI): domain Eukaryota; kingdom Metazoa; phylum Chordata; class Mammalia; order Chiroptera; family Phyllostomidae; genus Micronycteris; species Micronycteris hirsuta. The sequence goes on along the minus strand of PVJI01009957.1, from coordinate 41,971 downwards.
CAGTATTGCTTGGTCATTTAACTTTAATAATGTGCTTTTCTTTAAACTGTTATTTTTAGCCTTGCTTAAGAATAAAATACCTATATAGGTGATAAAGATATGTTATTGCTATGGATTTGATTTAACATCCCTTTCTTTCACTACTAATTAATAGTTAACTATAAATTATACAGAAGAAATATCTAGAAGTTGTTTATTATTAATATTAAAACAGTGAGTACATTTCAGCTATGAAATAACACTAAGAAGTTTAAGGTAAATGAAAATCTTTTCAACAACATAATAAATGACAAAAGTAAGAAATTCTATACAATTGTTAGTATTGTGAACCATATACTGTTTTACTTGTTTTAAGAAGCATCAATTATATTGTGATATATTTGTTGATATTTAGAAATCCATAAAATTACAAACATTTTATGATTTGTTTATTAAAATCATGGAATTTTCTCACTAGTGTAGACTTTAAAGATCAGCCATTTTATTGTTCAGGAGTGATTACAGAGGGTATTACAGTTGTTCATAGTTTAAAAGCTGGCTACAGTGCTCAGGAAGGCATGGATATTTGCCCATTGTCACAAAGGTGATAAATATGTCCAAAATTGTGGCAAAATTCTGATGATGGTTCTCGAATGATGTATTTGTGGGATGGAAGCTTAGATGAAGGTATGAGTAGCTGTTGGTAAAATATTCCTTGGCTCCTATGTAAAAATGCATCAACAAGGTCCAAAGTTGAATTTGGTGAGACCAGTTAGAAGGCTATATAAGTTATTCAGGAGATGTGCTGCAACTATATGGAGACCAAATAGTCCTATCCTAGAACTTGTTGCATGCATTTTGAAAAAACATTTCATATTATTATCACTATTATTTATTATGCTATTTTATTATTACTATGACAGTTTAATAACTTGAATATTAACTTTTCATTTGCTTACATTTTGCATGTCTATTTAATATTAACATTTATGCAGACTAAGTTCATAGAATTTCATTCTTGAATTCTGTCAATCCCTAATTCACATATATCCAATTTAATCTTATGAGAGCCTGGGTCCCTCCTCAGCCCCCCTCCCTTACTGTTAGTGTACCACATAGTGGAAGAATAGTAGTACTTTTAGAAAATCTCCAAATTCAGGAGTGAGATAAACAAAGGATGGGTAAATATTAATAACGACTCTGAAGGACTAACCCTGGAAGTGAGCAGAAAGAATTAATGCTTGGCAAAGATCACTATTTCCAAATATTCTCAGCTCTATTCAAAATATGCTACCCTACATGGCTTCATTTGAAATTCCACTTCTGATGAAAGAGAGAGATTTCCTAATTTTTTTAATTCAAATAGTTTTCAGAAGACTAGGAGGTATATCAATTATACTTTTTTTAAATTCCTTTATTGTTGTTCAATTACAGTTGTCTGCATTCTTTCCCCTCCCCTCCCCCCAATCCCTCCAACTATACTTTTTGATTCCGTTTGTCATGTACTAGACTTAGTTTATATTCATCGATGAGAATTCCCACTAGACCTGGAAAGACAGTGTGTTTGGTCCAGGGAAATAAAAATACAAGTATGATACTTTCTGGAATAGGTCTGGTCGAGGTTAATTTTTCAATAAGAAACAAATATCCAGTACCAAATTGCTTCTGATCCAGCAAAAAGAAAGCTGGAAGGAGTGAAGAGGTGAAAAGGAAACTTGCAATATGCAAAGGCAAATGCCCCCAAGGAATGACTCAACAAAGAAAGAGAACTCCTCTTGTTATTCCCCTTTTTGTCATATTCTACCTTTTTTTTAAAATCACATAACCCCAGGCTGGCTAGTACCTTCACATCTGTCTTACAAGTGCCCTGAGAATGAACCTGACCTTGTTTTTAATGTGCTTTTATGGCACTCTGCTTTCTGTGTTCCAAGTTACATGTAAATGACTTTAGTGGCATGCTTCCCATATAAATGAAAATAGCCCGCATGTATATTAATAAGAAAAACTTGCTGCATAAATAATGCATGGATTGCCAGTTAATTTTGATTTCTCTCTTTAGAAAAAGTTGAGCATCAAGAAAAAGAATCTCCACCTATAAAAACAGGTTTTTTGCTTTTTTTGGTTTACATTGTCTTAATTCACTACTTTTATTAAATTTGAAAATTAAAGAAAAGCATAAAGTGCTTTTCACTTTTTATTTTCTGGGAGTGCTTAGTCTTGTGGTTTTGTGGTAAAATCTAGTTTATATGACATGGGGCTGTAGTATTGTTGACAATTAAACATTTTGTTAAATATTGCAATCAATATGTATGAATTCCCAAACTTACAAATTTTTCCTATTATACTAATTCCCACTCCCAAAATATCTAATAATATTGAACAGGTAATCATTATTAATTCTTAATGTATCTTCAAGCCGTATATATAAATACATAAACACATATGTATGTACAAATAATACATATTCCCACTTTTTTTTATATAAATCATGGCATAGTATAAATAGCACTTTCCCTGGATTTTTCTGTTTAAGAATGTATTTTGAAGGTTTCCTTTAATGATATAACTCCTTTTATAGTTTTATAAGTTTAACTTTAAGTAAAACTTCTTAAAGTAAAAATTTTTAATAAAATGTAATTTTATAGATATTTTTAATTGTTCTTTAAAAAAGTTGTATCAATTTGTACTGCCTACTGTTAATGAAATAATCAGTTGTCATAATTTTGGATGATTCTAATTCTTCACAATCATGGACAAATGTTGGCTATTTTATTGAATGATTAAATCTTGTGGTGTAAGACTGAATAATTAATGCTTTTAGTTAATAACTTCAGAAGACATAATGGAGAGAGATCATGTATTTAGATGGTATAGCTTTGTGTTTTTACCTACCGTTCATTTGTTCTTCCTAAGATTTTATAAAGTAAATATTTTCATTCAAAAACTAGATTAGAAGAGTTTAAATAGTTAATATTAATTAATATTAATATGTATTCTGTAAAGAGAATGACACAACATACATTTTATGTTATTCAGAAACAATAAAGAGTTCAAATTATCATGAGCATTCATATTGCATGAAACCAGAGATAAGGTTTTACAAGAATAAGGAGCCCATGAATAATCTATCTTTTGAAGGTTTATAACTTCTCCTTTGGAAAATGCATGAGTATATGACTTAAAAATTACTCAAAATACATGCATTGCTTAGTGTTCATTTTAATTATGTTTGGCCTTTGCCTACCTAAACTGGAACAAACAGAAAGAGGAAATAAAAGTGACTGACATTTTACCCATAGATAGAAAATTATTGCTAATTTTCTTTTCCTTCCTTTTTTAGAGAAATCAAAACCAACTCTAAGTAAGTGTACTATTTTAGAATTTTAATAACTTGTTCTTTAATTATTTTAAATATATATTTTATTTATATTTTATGTGCATTTAAAAGGTACAGTATGTCTATTAATGCAATAATCATCATGCCATTAACTATGCAAATAACTCTGAGAAAGAATAGTGTGTGCATTATATTTGTTAATTCTTGAACATGTTTTTATTAAGCACCTATTAGATATATTATAGCATATCAGATATATGAAAAATGCCTAAAATGATTTTTTGTTGTCAGACCTGTGAAATTAATACATTCAACATGATAACTAATACCTGCACAAAAAATAAAAATAGTTACATCTCTCTTTTGTGTGCTTCCTACTGTTTGTTAGGATGTCTTGAGTAAGCACAGTGTGGAGTTCCCTTTAATAGTCACTACTGGGTTAAGAAAAATACAGAACACATAATGTCTTCAATTATTTCATTTTAACAATAGCTTTTTATTTTCTTATTTTTGTCAAAAGTGAAATGGAAGTTGTTTTAATATTTCAGAATTACGGTTTTATTTTGATGATTCAAACAGTAAAATAAAACAATTTATGAAATTTTTAAATTTTATGAATGTTATTCAATTTTACAAAAATGAAATGTTTATTTAATACTGTGAAATTATGACCCACACTTTACCCTGGGGTAAAATTATGTACATTTCAATCAAGAGTGTATCTAGATGTTGTATCTGAAGTTTGTAAATGGCAAGGACTAATCGGTTCCTTGAGAGTGTTATGACATATTTTTATAAACGCAGCTAAAGTTTTCTTCAGAATAGATTTCTACACCAATGTAAATTATTAAATGTTCCCTTTGAGCTGGAGAAAATCCCTAGTCTACAAAGTTTGCATTACTGTTACTAATGTGAGAAGTGTAATAAAAATTAAGGATTGAAAGTCAAAACTAGAATGCTAATATAAAATATAATCATTTACAAATACTGTTTTATTTATGAAATGTTATTCATTTTGTCTTAATTATTGTAAAATATTTTAATCAATTTTTCTTGAATTTTACAGTAGCTTCCAAAAAACATATATAGGATTGAAATTAAATATATCAGGTTCTCACTTCAGCTGATTTGTGAGGAAAGATATATTATCTGAAACCTGACATGTTATTTTTTAAATATTATTAGTCTATAAATTTACTAAAGGAACAAAAGACTGATGCTACATTATCATTGGCTAAGGACAAGTAGCATTTTACATCTTGTCTCATTATTCCAACTGTAGTCAGCACAAGTTGAGTCTATTTCTGTGATATTTTTCAACCTCATTCCACAATCCCACCATTGCACTTAAGCAAGTATTATATATGAAGTTGCTTTATAAATACATTCAATGAATGCATGCATTCATGGATACATGAAGGTCAAGTTTAATCTTTGTTTATAAAGCAAAGTTTATATAATGGAGATTTACAATGTCTAATTACTTATAATTAAGAAAACCAACCAAAGGACTTAGAATTGATTAATTCTGACACATGTGAATAGACTGTTTAAGTGTTTGTGAAAGTGTTCTATTTTCAAAATAGATTTCCAGTTATAGTTTTCAGAAATAGTAGTTGTCAGTCTGTTCTTTTTTCCATTTTGAGCATAGGTCTCTATTGTCATTACTATTAGAATTTAATCAGAAATATGTGCAACTGATGTTTAATTGTCTGCTAATTAACTAAAAAATATTCTTTCCTTATTTTTCTTCCTTTTTCCCTATTGTATATTTTTCCTTTCTAAAGCAGAAACATCAGAAGTCAGAGAATCAGGTAAATAGTTTCTTTTCCAGAGGAAGTAACACAGATCTGTGGAAATAATATGTAAATTTGAGCCTCTATCTTAACTGTGTGATGTTTGAGAAAATTCCTTAACTGCTCAGATTCCCAGTGTCCTCATCTATAGAACAGGCATAGTGACTTCCCCAAACGCTTGTTCTAAGTATTAAATAAAATAACATATGTAGCTTTCCCATTACACACTTGGTTGTCACTCATTAAATATTGGTTTCTATCTCATTCCTGTCTGAGTGTGCAAGTATTCTCATTTGTAATTCTATTAATTCCTGTGTGTGTTGGGGGGAGTGTTTTATTTTGCACTATTTCCTCTTGCTGATAGTAATCAGCAATTCTAAATTTTACTTCTTAGTATTATTGATCATTCTATGTCTAAATTATTAATAATTTTATGTCTAAAATGTCCTGTTATTTTAGGTATAGTATGTATACATGCAACTATATGTATAGAAAGTATACATATAACTTTCTCCAAAATATTGTTTAATATCTTTTAAGATAATCAGCAAGAAAAATGAGAAGAAACCAGTTACTTAGAATGCACATAGCCATATTCCTTCCCATTATTAGTTCACTTAGACCTATCTACAGGACCACTTATCATGTGAGGTTTAGAGATGATGTAAAAGTGGGATGAAAGGCAGTCAGTCATCTCAGAGTGTTTACATGGTAGAGACAGGAACTGGCTCCAAGTCAGCATGATGCCAAAGACTTACCAGCTAAGCCTCTTCCATCATATTTTATTCTCCTGTTACACTGTGGCAAACACAAGGGGAAGCTTTCTATCAGTCAAGGCAGGCCAAAGATAAAACGTACACCACTTTAGTCCCAAAGACGCGGTCTATTAAAGCTACGACTAGAGGGCTGTGCAAGGAATTCAGACGTTGCGGGGATATGCCCTTCCGATCCTATTCTGAGAGTACATCATTTCTAAGATCTTTATATTATGAATACAGAGTAACAACGACTTTTTATATGTAAAATCATGAGTCCAACCCAGAACTATTTGAGAGTATAGGCATATTTCTATTCATTCCTCCTTTCAACAGATAGTTTGTTATACCGCAATAAATGTTTGATTCTTTTCTAAGTTCCTGTCTTTTTAGCTAACCCTAGAATTTTTAAAGAAAAAATAACACATCGGTCTTACTGAAGTATTTTTCTGAATTATTTTACTTGTTTTGCAATTTTATATATGAGATGTGTTACTGTAACATCACTGAAAACATAAGCATCCCAAGTAAAAGTGTTTTTTAAAAAAATTTCTATTAGCATTAACTTAATGTTTATAAATTTATAGCTCTTAGAAATGTCAGAATTAAGTCCATATTAGAAACTCTACAAATCTCAAAGTAAATCATGTAATGCAGATTCCTTTTGAAAATATTTTCAAGCCTAAGCTTTTATATTAGATTAATGTTGGCAGAATGTAGATGTACCAACCCTCTTCTTTTTTCAAGAAGGTAGAATGCCTGCTACCGTATTTGAGACAATCATCTCACTTTATATCATTGCCCTACACATATACAGTTTAATGAAAAACCATATCACTTTGAAGAATTATAATCTCTCACTGAAACTAATAAATAGTTATGAAAAATTAAACTGATTTTGCATGTTGCTTTTTAAGATTTGATTTTACAGTCTCATTGGTAATTATTTGTCTTCATTCACCTTTGAAAGGAAACTAATTCTCAATTATGTATTTTTACAAAATTTGGAAACTTTCAAGCAAATATTTAGATCAATCACATCCTACAAAGTAATTTTTTACAAATTAGGTCTAATTGTAATTGAACCAACACACTTAATTTAGAAAAGATCCTGCTGATTTTAGTGCGTGTGGAAAGCATAAATATGTTGTGACACCTGCAATGATTAATGTTTTTTTTATATTACTCGTGAAAGCAATTAAGATATTCAAAGACCCCTGCTCTCAGGCAATAGAGAGCTATATTTCTTCATTAACTTTAGACAATAAGGAAAAGTCAAAAGATATTAAAAACTTTTATATACTTCTTTGATGCATAATTCTTTGCATTTATCATTTATCTGAGTTAAACAAAACTTGTTTTTTGTTTTTTGCTTTAAACAGAAAAACCTGCAAGAGTATCAGGCAAGTACTGCTTGTATTGATGATAAATTCTCTTTGGTACATAGTGTGAATTTCAAATGGAAATTCATAAAATATATTTTTAATGTATTTAGAGATTGAGTGAGTCATTTTATACTAAATCTTCTTGCAAAAATTTGCTAATTTTTAATCTTACTTATGTTTAAACTTAAAAAATAACATTATTTGAAATGGCAATTTGTAACAGAAATACCTTATCATGTTCTTGAGTCTGAAGATTAAAGTGACTTGCATTCAAATAGGTAAATCTTTTCAGTGATTGAAGTAGAATGAAAAAAATCAATATGTTTGTGCTTTAAAACTTTAATCACTAAAAATTTGCCATAGAACACATATGGTCAAGTAATTATTTTATTTTGGGTTGTTTTATTTTCTTCATTAACTTAAATATAATTGTATATCTAAGAATAACATAGGAATGGATTTAATCTTGTATAACATATACAGACAAAGCTCTCAGAAAACACTCTCTAAAATATCAATATCTAGGTACAGAGAATGGTTCTAAATATATAGGATACAACTGTAAATTTTTAATAAGTTTGTAAAATTTCAGGAAATAGTAATTTTTATTCCCATGTCTCCAGATTAGGAACATAAATCATTTTAAGTCAGTGTTGTTTAATGCAATATCATGTGAGCTACACAAGTAATATAAAATTTTCTAGTTGACACATTAAAAATGTAAAGAGAAAATAATTTTAATAATGCTGTTTAACTATACATACAAATACTATGAAAATACATATTCAATGTCAAAATATATTGATAGTTTATATTATTATTTATATTGAGCCTTTGAAATTGTGTGTGTGTTTTCTGTTTACAGTACATTTCAGTTTCTACTGGTCACATTTCAGTTCCCCAAGCTACGTATGTCACTCACAGTTTTTTGGTAGCAAAAAGGAAACCCTGCATGGACTTGCTTCAGGAATTTTTAAAAAGATACTACTTACAAGGGTACAGAATTGCCTCACTAAGGCAAGGGCAAAACTTAGAGTCGATCCTCAGGAAAGCCCTCTGAAACACCCTTCCCTACAGCCAGAGGTGGTCAGGGCACAGGTCATGAAGGAAGGGATTCCAGAATTTGTACCTTGAAGGAGGGTTAGGACTGGATAACTGGAAAAAGATAAAAGTGGGTGTAAAGAAAACTTACTTCTGTGTGTTTTGCTGTTACTCTCACACTACTATCACACTCCCACACTTTTGAAACCTGATGTGTGAATTCTTTTCCTACATCAAGTAATTCTCTCTCACACCTGCCAGTTGTCCTACAATTCAATTAAATTCTGACATTAACTAGATTTGGTTCACATCTCATGGATTAAAGGGCTCAATCCCATGAGACACCCCACTCCCCACCTGAGATTTCCATTGCAGGGAGTTGGGCCCCCGATTATCCACAATTTCTTTCTGACTTGGCTACAAATAAAAGGCTCCTGCAATCTCTTGCCTTGAATTTAATTATTTGCTAGCACAGCTCACAGAGCTCAGAAAAAACACTTACTTACGTTACCAGTTTATTACATAATAATATGGTCAAAGACATAGATGAACAGCCAAACAAAGAGATACATAGGGCAAGGTCCAGAAGGGTCCCAAGGGCAGGAGCATCCATGTCTGCAGAGTTGGGGTACACCACCTTCTACGTAGTTATGTTCACCAATCCAGAAGTTCCTTGGACCCCACACTTTTGCCACTTTATGGAGGCTTCATCATATTGGCATGTTTAATCATTAACTCGATCTCTAGCCCTTCTTCCCTTCCTAAAAGATGAGTGGCAGGGCAGGGAGCTCCAAGCTTCTAATCATAACTTGATCCTTCTGATAACGAGTCGTCATCCAGGAACCCACCACTTGCCTCATTAGAACAAGAGGCTTTCCTGTCACCCAAAATATTCCAAGGAATTTAAGAGGTCTGTGCCAGAAACTGGGGGCAGAGACCAGTATGTGTGTTTTCCATTAATTCCCGGTAGGTGGTTGAGAAAGCATAGTACATAGTCAATCAAAAACAAAGAAAAAGAATTGGCTGGCGTTGGAGTTCAGGGCTAGTGTTAGAAAGCAGTGGGATGTGTGGAGGAGGGCGAAGAGGGAAAAATTGGTACAACTGTAATAAAATAGCAATAAAATGATTTAATTTAAAAAAGAAAGCGGGGGAGGTAATGACATGGAGGGTAAAACTATGAGGTGGAAAACCTGCAGGCCGAAAGATTTAGACTTAACAGCCCCAGAAAGCTATGATTTACTTTCTTGAGTTTGTAAAATATGAAGAAAATTTGGGGAAGCCTATATTCACAGGAAGAGTGGTAGTAGGAGTAATTAACAGTAAGAGTATTAACAGAAAAGAGAAAGATATGAGGAAAATACATATTGTTTCTTATAGATCATATGAAATAAATGTCCAGGGATATTGTGAAACAATGCATTTTATAGGTAGGTTTCTGAATCTGTGAAGGTTACATTCTCTGTAGCACATATTTTTTTACAATGCCTTTTTAGGGGTAATCATGAAAATTTGCTTTAGATAGTTATCAAATAGAATATAGTAAAGATTATTTATTCTTTTATTATTGTTCACGTACAGTTGTCTGCCTTTTACCATTTTTTTTCTGACCTGCTTTTCAATATTATATACATGTATAAGTTTTTGGGTTGTTAGATTTCTTATTTATTTTTGATCACTTATTTGTCTTTTACTAAAGAAGCTTCACAAAATAGCCCCTGCTTTGAAGCCATTGATCCCTTCATATTTTTTTAAAGATTTTTATCTATTTATTTTTAGACAGAAGGAGGTAGAGAGAGATGGGGAGAAACATCAATGTGTGGTTGCATCTCATGTGGCCCTCCTGGGGACCTGGTCTGCAACCAAGGCATGTGCCCTAATTGGGAATTGAACCGGCGACTCTTTGGTTCACAGCCAGCGCTCAATCCACTGAGCTACACCAGCTATGGCTGATCCCTTCATATTTTTAAACTACACTCTAGTTGGATGAGACCAGGTCCTCTGTCTCTGATAGGTCATTTTCTCTGCTTTGATACTGGATTCACAGAGACAGACCATTCGTTATGGTCTGACCAGATTTTTTGGTCAGGAAGGGGTGTGTTAACATGTGAAAAATGACTAGTGTAAAACAGAGGAGAGTTATTTCCTTCTCAAGATGGAGAATTCTAATGGTTCTAATTCTAATAATTCTAATTCTAATGGTCCACTCTGCTTGAGATGCTTGAAACTATCCGGTAGACTGGATTCTTAAACATCTAGGTTTTTATTGTAAACACAAGAAAAGATGCTAATAAGAATCAACAATGTACTAATATCTCTCTGTAACACCAGTGAAAGTAATATTGCAAAATCAATTTTTTAATTTATTTTTAATCTTAATTTTATTCTTTATCCATTAACATTTAGTTCCATTATACCTCTCTCCTCCTAGCAATTACCACACTGTTGTTCATGTCCATGAGTCCTTTTTGAATTTTCGTTGAATTTCTCCAACTCTAACCTCCAACCTCCAACTAGCTGTCATTCTTCTCTCCATGTATGAGTCTGCCCCCATTTTCACTACCTTCCACATATGAGTGAAATCATATGGTATTTGTCTAACTGGCTTATTTCACTTAGCATTATGTTCTCCAAATACATTTACACTGTTGTAAAGGGTAATTTTTATGGCCAAGTAATATTCCACTGTGTAAATATTCCACAGTTGTTTTCATCTACTGATGCACACTTTGGCTGCTTCCATATCTTGGCAATTGTAAATATACTGCAGTGAACATAGGGGTGCTTATGTTCTTTTGAATTAATTTTTTTGGGTTCCTTCAAATATACTCCCAGAAGTGGGATCACTGGGCCAAAAGGCAGATCCCTTTTTAATTTTTTGAGGTAACTCCATACTGCTTTCCACAGAGACTGCACCAGTCTGTATTCCCACCACCAACGCAAAAGCGTTCACTTTTCTTCATATCCTCACCAGCACTTGTTGTTTGTTGATTTATTGATGATAGCCATCCTGACAGGTGTGAGATAGTATCTCATGTGGTTTCGATTTGCATTTCTCTGATGATTAGTGATGTTGAGCATCTTTTTCATATGTCTATTGGTCTTCCATATGTCCTCTTTGGAGAACTGTCTATTCAGGTCCTTTGTATTTTAATTGGGTTGCTTGCTTTTTGGGTGTTGAGTTTATAAGTACTTTATCAATTTTGGATATTAACTCCTTAGTAGATGTATTGGCGAATATATTCTCCCATTCTGTGGGCTATCTTTTTATTTTGTTGATGATTTCCTTTGCTGTGCAAAAACTTTTTGGCTTGAATACTGCCTTCCTTCTACCTACTTTGGGCTTTGTTTGTTGTTCTTTTTCAAGTTCCTTTAAGTGTAAAGTTAAATTGTTTATTTGAGCTTTTTCTTGTTTCTTGAGGTAGACCTGTAATGTTATGAATTTCTCTCTTAGGATTGCTTTCCCAGTGCCCCACAGATTTTAGATTATTGTGTCCTCATTTTCATTTGTGTTAAGGTATCTTTGATTTATTCCTGATCTTGTTGATCCATTCATTGTTTAATAGCATGTTATTTAACTACCATATTTTTGCTTGTTTTTCAATGTTCTTCTTGTGTTTGATTTCTAGTTTCACAGCATTATGGTCAGACAAGATGCTTGATGTAATTTCAATCTTCTTAAATTCATTGAGACTTGTTTTGTGTCCTATATGTGGCCTTAGAAACTTGTCCATGTGTACTTGAAAAGTATGTATATTCTGCTGCTTTGGGATGAAATGCTCTGGAGATATCAGTTAAATCTATTTGATCTAATGTTTCATTCAAGGCCACTTTCTCCTTGTTGATTTTCTGCCTGGATGATCTAGCCACTGAAGTCAATGAGGTGTTAAAATCCCCAACTATGACTGTATTTCTGTCAGTCTCTCCCTTTATGTCCATCAAGATTTGCTTTATGTATTTAGGTGCTCCTATGTTGGTGCAGAAATGTTTACTGGGGGGTATATCCTTTTGTTGGATTGTTCCCATTATCATTATATAGTGTTCTTCTTTGTCTCTTACCATAGCCTTGGTTTTAAAGTCTATTTTGTTGGCTATAAGTACTGTTACCCCACTTTTTTTTCTTTTCCGTTTGCATGAAATATCTTTTTCCATCACTTTACTTTTACTCTGTGTGTATCTCCATCTTAAATGGGTCTCCTGGAGGCATCAAGTTTAGAGTAATGATTACAAGGATACTCAACATCATGAAAAAAGATATAGAAACCATAAAAATGGAAAAGTCATAAATAAAGAATGCAATATCTGAAATAATACACTGAAAGTAATAAGTACTAAGTTAGAAGAAGCAGAGGACTGAATCAGTGATTTGGAAGACAAGTTAGAAAAAATCACCCAGGTAGAGTGGCAAAAGGAAAAAAAAAGTTTTGAAAATGAAGATAGCTTAAGAAACATTTTGGACAACATGAAGCATAACAACATCAATGTCATGGGAATATCAGAAGAGATTGAGCAAGGGATTGAGTACCTACTTGAAGAAATGATTACCAAAAACTTCCTTAATCTGGTGAAGGAAAAAAGATACACAAGTCCAGGAAGCTCAGAAGGTCCCAAACAAGTTGGACCCAAGGAGGGCCACACCAAAGCACATCATAATTAAAATGACAAGGCTTAAAGACAAGGAGAGAATCCTAAAAGCCACAAGAGAAAGGCAGGTAGTTACCTATAAGGGAATGCCAATTAGACAGGCATCTGATCACTCAACACAAGCATTTCAGGCCTGAAGGGAGTGGCGTGAAATATTCAAGGTGATGAAAAACAAGGACCTGCAACCAAGACTAGTTTACCCAGTAAGGCTATCACTTAAAATTGAAGGAGAAATGAGCTTCCCAGAGGGAAAAAAAAAAGCTAAAGAATTTGTGAACACCAAACTAGCAATGCAAGAAATGTTAAAGGGCTTTCTTTAAGAAGAAGAAAAAGAGAAAAAAAATAGAGGAAAACAATCTAACAATAAAATGGCACTATATACATATCTGTCAATGATCACTTTATATGTAAATGGCTTAAATATTCCAACCACAAGAAAGAGGGTAGCTTGAATGGATAAGAAAGCAAAATAAAATGTTTGATGAATCATAGACTATTATGGTTTAATCCATGCTTGTTTTGTGTTTTCTTTTTTAAAGAATGTAACTTTCTAATTGCTAAATATTTATTTAATTTTTATTCTGCATCTGCTTTCTTTGTAGACATGGCAAAATACAAGGAATAATTTGCTTTCCATAGAGTTTAGAGAAACACATCAAAGGATATTAGATTATATTATATTTAAGACCTATTATCTTAAAAATTTAAAACAAAATAAATACATCATTGAATTTCAAATAGAGCAACCATTTCCTCCTGATACTATGTTAGGACTTTTGACATCTTTTCCCCTGAAAAACAAATAACTGTATGTCTTAAAACTTTACTCTCCAGGAAGTTTCCCAAGAGAAAAAAATACAAAATAAAACAAAGGAATTTAAAAAATACATTAAAATACATTAACTGGCAGATGGTTCCAAGGGAAGACCTGCACTGAGAGGAGTGCAGGGCTCTTGACAGAGCCGAGACATTGATCATCAATTTATAACAATGGGGGGTTTCAAAAAAAAAGATTTTATAAGAATCAATACTTTTTTGTTCTTATTGCCGGTAGTGAACATTTAAGTAAAGTTAGGCTATCTTTCCCCTCAAAGTGAGTATTTAACAGGAGCAATATAGTAAGAACATGCCTTGTGATAATTCTATTGGAAATTTAACTTTGTCATCTTGCTCTGTAATGTCGTTCTTGATTATGAATAGTGAGTATTTTGCCAAAACTATCTGCACAGACAGGTTTGGGATTATTATAAAAGTCCCTGAGATCTAATTTTGATATCAAAGATAGTGAATTTAATTTTATAAGGCCACATTGATAAAACTTTATCTCTTCTTGAAGTTAATTAGTTTTTAATGAAACTTCAAATAACCCCAGCAGAGGACTAGTCAGGATTTCCATTTTTCAGACAATTTCATTTATAGTTTACACCTGGGATTTGCTTTTTATAGCTTTCTAATTTTTAAAATGCTCATTCATTTTTTTGGTTCTGCATTATTTATCTCATATAAATATGGCAAATCAATAAGTTTGTAACAATATTAGGTATCAGAAGTAAGCTACCTTGGAAATTTCTCTAAAAATTTAAATAAGCACAAGATAAAACTGAACAAAGATTCTGTGAATGTAAAGGTTAACAGTATTTTTCTTAATTGGTGTGTTTGTGTTTTTTAGGCTAAAGACTCATTTTAAAGAAATATAATTACATGTAACTAAAGTATACTTTTGTCATAATAAAAGCATAACCTATTTTTATTGATTATACATACCTGCATTGAAAGTTTTCAAGGATTTTAGAAAGCCAGTATTTCCAAACAAGTATATAATTCCCATTTGAAAGAATATTTTACTTTTTCAGACAATCATGTCTGACTCATTAATGAGTCAGTGGGTTATAAAATTATAATATGGCCAAAAGAATTAATTTTCTTAAATTCTTATTACATAGAATATAGAAATTATTATATAAAGATAATAGACTCACTATTTCTTCAGCTCAGTGTAATATTATTTAACTTGTCCAATGTTTATTATGATAGTTACTTTTAAATCTTACTGCTTGTTTTCACAATCTCCTTTTTCTTATCCTCATTTATTAATTCATA
This sequence comes from Micronycteris hirsuta, assembly GCA_004026765.1. Classification (NCBI taxonomy): domain Eukaryota; kingdom Metazoa; phylum Chordata; class Mammalia; order Chiroptera; family Phyllostomidae; genus Micronycteris; species Micronycteris hirsuta. The sequence continues at coordinate 26,937 of PVJI01009957.1, read as the reverse complement.
TTTTATTTCTTAAACATTTCATATACATTTAAAATTATGAGTATAAAATTTCAATATGTGAAGTTCTTTGTGATATAAATTTGTTGTTTTGTTGTATCTTCAGACTCACACTCATGATGACCCTTATCCTTCTGTGATTGAAACTTTGAATTTGACTTTGAATTTTTCCTTTCCCTTACTACATTTGACCTTATCTTTCTTTGTCTCTACTGCCATTGTCCTGCTCAACTTTTATTCTGCAACTCCCAGTTCCTCACCATTTGCAGGGTGCTTTCCTGGGAATGAGTCCTAGCTCATCATTTTCCAAGGTCATAGGGTCACCACTGGCACCATCACGCAGACATCATGGTGGACCTGCATGCTTACCCGTTGCTGGACTGGGCAAAGTCCCTTCCACTCTCAGCTGACAATTTCCAGTTGGCCTGACTCACTTTTCAGAAAATATCTATTGTGTATTTGGTTGTCCCCTGTTTTATGGTCTATCAGCTTTCTTATTGCTTTCCCGTTTCTTGTTTTAGAAACACTGATACCTGGAATGTTTTCGACTGTTTGTCTGAATCCACATGTATGTTAGACTTCATTCCATTTTGCTATAAATATTATCCATGAATTTTGCTCTCTGTTTTGAGGGACATTTGGAGGAGGTTTAAATACTGTATTGCTATATGTTCTCAAATTCCCTTGGGACAGCTTTTTTTATCCCATCATCCCTGACATAGCAAGGGATATCTTCACGCTGACTTTGCTCCTTGCACACTTAGTGCCTGAATTCCAGTTTGCATATAGGCACTTGTCTGCAGGTTGAATTCATCTTTCATGTACCAAGAGGGCCTTTCCCACTTTGGGGCAGAAGAAGGGATTCTACAGATTTCCTTCACGTTCTCTGAGCCCAGCGCCGCTGCCACGGTCTGACTGTTGCCGTTGTTATCCACCCTATTATGAGAATTTTGAGTGTCCAAGAGTGATTTTGTAATGTTACCCACAAATCTTATTTTAACCAAGATTCATACTTTCTTTTGTAAAATGAGAAAGTACACTCTCTGATGTCCAGCTTCCAGGCAACTGTATCAACAATTTGTTATTACAATTAGTATTAAAACTTTAGGTAGTCTTTCATAATAGAATCCTAAATATAACCTTCTTTAGAACAAAATCCTTCTCAGTTAATATATATATGCACAAACCTTTGAAAAAGAAAAATGTGCCTTTTTGTAGTGTACAAATTAAATGTTATTTCAGGAGATACACATACCAATAATTGTTTTTAAAAATATCTGATTTTGTTTGTTTTTTTTGGAGGTTCTTTCCTGGGGAAGAATATTGGTGAAGAACACTTGCTAGAAGAGAATGTTGATGAATACTAACACCAGTGTAGTTTTTATTAAAAATAAAGTGGCACCAAATTAATGATAGACACACATGAGATATTATAGGGCTGTGTCATATGGGGACACTGGCTTCAGAAGGACTGGGTACTAATCATGACTTCAAAGCTGTATAAACTTGGGATTTTACTAAACATTTCTGTGCTTAGTAGCCTTATTTTTTAAATGTGGGTAATAATAATAAGACATTTGGGGCAGCCCTGGCTCTGTGGCTCAGCGGATGGAGCTCTGGGCTGCAGACTGAAAGGTTACTTATTCGATTCCCAGTCCGAGTGCATGCCTAGAGTGTGAGCCAGGTCCCCAACTGGGGGCATATGAGAGGCAACTGATTTGTTTCTCTCCCACATGTTTCTTTCCCTCTCTTTCTCCCTTCTTTCCCCTCTCTCTAAAATAAATATATAAATAAAATCTTTAAAAAAGAAATTCATGGTAGATTAAGTAAGGTAAAATAAAATGTGCATAAATAATGATTGGTGCATAATTAGTGATTATTAATTGGCACTTATGAGAATAATGATGATAATGATGGTGATGGTGATGACTATGGCATAATACTGGGTTACTTCCCTAGTTAAGAACATGTTTTTCTTATTAAGTTTCTGTGTCAAAATAAATAAAATCATGAAATAAAATCATAACAAGAATATCTCATTCATTTTAAGGTAGACTTAAAGCATTCCTACTTTTTGAATTAAGAGTCAATAAATCATGGAGATTTTGTTACAGAAGAAAATAAAATGAAACAGTTACTTTTTACTGAAATCTGTTGAATAAAACTCCTTCTGATCACTCCCTTTGCTAGAGCCTAGAGAAAGTCTGTGTAGAAGGTGAATTGAATTAGGTGGAATGTTTGTCACTGCTCATTATTAGTCTGGAAACCAGTAACATGTCGTCATTCATTTATCAGTGACGTTAAGTTGCTCTGACATTGCCCTTAAGACAGTTGTGTCTTATCCTCAGAGTGATAGGACAGACACTCAGGAGGGATTATATATGTTTGTTGAATACCATTGGCTTCACTGTGTGCAAAATTCCAAATGTAAACTGTCTCTACATACTTTATTATTCCCAGAGGTCAATTTCAAGAATTCTGTGACTATTGCTCAGTGTATCAGTTAATTTTCTTTAAAACTCATAATTATTTTAACTAGCATATATAGAAGACCATCACACCTGAAAATTAAAGTGGCTGTCAACTGCTGCTTTGAACTACTGTGGATCCCTAGGACTTCATGAAAAATGAAAACAAATAAACTTTTAGACTGCAATATCGCATCATAGTATTTACCCATAATCCAGCAATCAGTTGAGAAAATAATTTGGAGTTGTTGGTATTTCTGCAAAGACAAATTGGTGCAGAGAATTAGATAAAGAAAGAGGAATAACAAAGAGCACAGAAATCCATGCTTTACCTTTGTGTCTGTGCATAAGAACTCCAGATGTTTACCTTTGAGTATTTCTCGAAACTCTGCACAAATCAGAATAGGCTGCTAATGGACATTAGTGTAGAGTAACTTCTGGTATGCACACATGCATTATTTAGTAAGTTTTTATTTATTTATCATGTTTGCTAAGAATATGCAGAGCAGACCAGGTGCTACACAGAACATTTTATCTTAAAAATGAGAAAAATAAAGTTCACAATCTATGCCATCAATGTGGATTCTTTAAAATGCTCCTTCTCTCCAAATTACAATTTCTTTTCATCTTTATCCTTATTTTACCTAACACTAGCCTCCCATGATTTTCTAAGAACACTAACGCTTCTTAGAAAACCATGTCCACTTTGACTCCATCCCTTCCTACCTCCCTTAATCCTTGCTCTTCAATCTCATATCTTCAGGTCTTACTCGAAGAAATCTTCCTCCCTTTGCCTACTTTCTCATGTAAAATTCTTACACTTTTGCTACCAAAGCTATTCTGCTTTTGCTCTGCTTTTACTTATAATCACAATTCTGAAAGAAGGTTTCCACAAATTCTTCATCACCTCTTTGGGTTTTAACTTTATGCAACTTGAATATTATGCCCTGATATTTTCCTCAAATAAGGCATGTGCTTCAAACTCAACAGAGACCACTAAAATGCAAAGCTTAATTACCTTTTCTCAATTCTCCTCCATTCTTAGCCATTCGGATGTACTCAACATTGTTGGTCTACCACAATTTTTGAAATGTTTTCCTCTTTTGGTTCTCATAATATTGAACTTTGTTTTATTTTGTTCTTAGTATTGGGATTCTGCTGCACTTTCCCCCAAAGACTGAGTTCTTGCATTCTCAGCTCCCTTCCCTACTTTTCTGCACTCTTCCTCAGCGGGGTCATCCAAACTGCTGGCTGCTTCTCTGTGGATAAGACCTCATACTGCTCTGAAGCCTTCTCAATGATTTCTCTCATTCTTCCTTTTCTACTGATAGATAAAGCTTTCCAATATTTTGAATTGATTAGGCCATTTATATAATAAACGTTCAATATTTATTCATGGCAAATTAAGAGTAAATTCTACATGCCTGGGGGTCTAGAGACTATGATCCGGGCTTAAACTACATTTTAAATATTTTTCTATAATCATTTTTTATACATATCACAGGTTTCAACCCAAATTATTTCCATGTTTCTAGCATTTCTTATCCAAAACTTTGGTCCTGACATTCTCTTTGGCTGGAATATTCTTCCCACCTCTGAGTAAATGAACCTTCAAAGTCCATCACCAATGGTATAGATTCCAAAACAAACAAACCTTCTTTGATCTCCATTAGAGGAAATTACCATTCCACACTGGAAATATTAGCATTTATTCTGACAATTGTCACGTACCACTTTGATGTCTATAGTATCTTTTATCTGTGTGAGCACATGTCCATTTCTCCACTTGACAGCCGGTGGCTTCCTGGTAGCAGCGGTTTCTTTTTGGTTCTTTCCGGGCACACAGCAAAGTGCTTTCTTTGCCTGTAGAGATAGACTAGTTTAGTTCACATCACAAGGGTCTAGAAGTTGAGGAAAATTAGCTTTCTATCTTCTTCTAACACTTTTTAAAATGTGTTGCTTGAAGGGAAATTCTTTTTAAATTTCTTTAACCTCAAGGTTCTCTTGCAAAATGGAGATTATTCTTCCTGTTTAATAGGTCTATTGTGAGGCTTGAGTGAAAACATGTAAAATACCTAAAAGACTACACAGCACAGAAAGAGAGCTCATTGTAATTAGTATAGCTGAAAAGTAACTACTCCTTAAATGAATAAATTACAAGAAAACTTTAAGTTAATTTTCAGCTTGACTGTCAAACTAGAGTTTGGAGGGAAAAAGCAGCTGAGGCTTTTATTCTACACATATTTATTTCTCTAGGGGCCACAAATAGATCCAGAGAATAGGCATCTTAGTTCTAAGTGTGCTATAATCTACAAAAATAAAACGCATATTTTTGTGTACAAAGGCCTGTATCATTTTAACTTTGTAAACATCTTCCATAGACATTACCAGATTCTTATTACACAATTAAAATATTTTAATTATTTATCTACAACTCTCACATGATTCTATATATATAAACACTAGTTAATTCAAAATACCATATAACCATTTATACTGTACCTTCATTTATAGCTGTTCATTGGACAGTTTAAGACCATGGTCATTTAATCCAGTGTTTAACTGAGTTAAGTCTATATTTAAATCTCTTAGAAAACTAATCAGGTTGAAACTTTAATAATTCACTGTAGAAAAAAAGATAATAATTTTGTTTCTATTTCCCAGTTTTTCTTTCACAAAATAACATCTCTTCTTAAAGATCATCTTTCTTTCTTGTTTGAGAAAATTTGCATACTGACCTATTTTACCTCTTCTCTATTTATTTGTGAACAGCTGGTATGCAAAATACGAATAAATAATATAAAGCTGACTCTTCCAGAATGCCAAAAAGTTGACATGAAGATTTAAAGATGATTTAATTATATTGTGTTAGAATTATCTCTGACTTAAAATTTCTTTCACATTATTCTACTACGTACTTAAGCAGAATTCACAAAAGACCAAGAAATATACATAGTGCCTCTTAAGGGTCATTGTTTCTATATTTAAACTTTAGTTCATCTTTTAATGTCTTTTATTTGTCTTTGCAATTGTCAAAGATTGGTCTGTTAATGAAATATGTGGATGGCTATTTCCCTCTTGCCCTACGTTGTGTATGAGAATCCATTTACCTCAAATTCTCAAAATTCCAAAAGTGATAGTGGTCTTGAAGAGGAGACTTAGGAGTCGGAGGAAGAGGGGGACTTTTGGGAAGGTCACTACAGGCCCTCCTTGTTTTAGCCACCCATTGCCAGCCTGCTGACCGTAGTCCTGGCATGGCATTCATTCCTCCCCCCGCTCTAAATCAGAGAGGTTGCCTTAGTCTCTGGGGGCTCTTGTTTGTAGAGACACTAGATGCTGATTTTATAAGTTAAGAGATCCTGTGACTCTTTAAACCCATTAAATACTATACTTTGTCTTGGGAAATCTGAAAAGTAGACTTTTTTTTTTTTACCTTCTAGAAGATTTTGAAGATGTTCCAGCTTCAAAGACTGCTAAAGGTAAGCTTATTATCTTAAGTTCGCTTATGAATTTTTTCCTCAAGACCATAGTATTTTGACTGCCTGTTTTAATTAAGTATTCTTGATCTGGTACTTACCTTTTCCTAAGCAATGTCTGTATGGTAGACATTTTTTAAACAAACAGCTTTTCCTATTGCTTGTGTGTGTGTGTATCTTCATATATAGAAGTTACTAGTTGGACACTGATTTATTTACAAGTAATTATTAGAAGCATTGATTGACCAATCTGCTTGCAAGAATAATATGTCAAATGATTATTATATCACCAAGGATTAGGAGGGTGTTATCTGACAGCAGGAGAAGCACATAAATGTTCAAATATGAGTTTGGCATATTTTTATTAAGAAAAATTAAGATAACTTGACTATATTAGCAGCAATAGAATAAAGAAAAGAAAGAAGGAAGGAAGGAATGAAAGGAGGAAGGGAAGGGAAGAAAGCCTCGGATCTCAGAAAACTCTTGTACAACAAGACGCATGATCTAGAGTGAGTCTTTCCAGGACTAAATTTCTTTATCTTTATGACAAAGGTTTCAACTAATTTGATGCATTATTCTCCCCCTCAAGGTTTTCCTGACTTCCTAGTTTGGCTTGTTATATAACAGATATTTTCTATTCTACTTGTCAACTTGCCTGTAGACAATAAGAGTTTGCCTAAGAGTTGTTCTTACCATGAAAATATAAATTCTGTGGCAGTGCCCAGAATTAATTAACAGTGTAAGAAATAGTTCTTTGAGAAAAGACACAAGGAATTGGGTACCTGAGTCTTTTGAAAAATAATTTATACTTGTCTTAAGATAAATTTTTGAGTACTGACTTTTTAGATATTTTAAGCAAATGAATTATTAAGAACAACAACTCTTAATATGTTTTTGACTTCTAAACCATTGTTTTTCAAACTATTTTATACATGAATGACCTCATAGTCTTGTTAAAATGAAGTAAGTCTGGGCTGGTGCCTAAAAACTACATTTATATCAATTTCCCAAATAATGGTGACACTACTGGTACACGGATCACACCTTGAGAAGAAAGGTCCTTAAACTCATTTAGAGTTTGATAAAATCTAACACCTAACTTTAGATGAAACACATACACGCACATACTCACATCGGAACATTTCAGGATTTTACAGGAACCCCACCCACAAAGCCCAAGGAAACCATCTAATAACCTCTAACCTGGAGAAAAGGGTACAAATGAACAACTTCAGATTATCCATCACTAGATAAACACGTGTTACATATCACAACAGCAAACAGAGCTCTTGCTTCAGATAAGAAAAGGAAAGGATTCAGTATTCCAGCCTACTGTTATTTTTCATGGCAAGGATGATCACTGAAAATGCATGGCTTCCCAAATATAGAATTATTTTTTACCAAAGTGGTCATTTTATAACCAGATTCTGCACTTACCATATTACAAGTCTGAGAATCAAAATCTGTTTTAAGAAAGAAACAAGGTCGACAGCCCTCACCCACCAATGTCTAACATAACAGTAACAGTTTCCTATTTGAACAATTGTCTGTAGCATGCTACATGCTTTTCTTTCATTGGCTCCTCTTCCATCACTGGCTCTTATCCACCAAAGTCTATAGTGCAAGGTTGAACGTAATCTGAGTAAGAATCTAAAGTATATTACAAGTAGGGCAAGTAGGTCCTGTTCCTTTTCATACTGTTGAGATATTTTCAGTCCCCTATATATTTGTTATGTAATAGCTGTAAATGTAATACATTTTTGTATCCACTAGAAGAAGCTGAAGATGTGTCTTCTGCAAAGAAGCAAAAAAGTAAGTTGACAATTAGATTAAAACTGTTCAATGAATCTGTATTAAAGATGGTAAGTATAAATTGAAACTGAAAACTCTCTGAAGATCAATATTAGAATAAAAAGATTTTTAGCACAGGCCTGAAGGATAGCATGAGGAATGAAAGTGGGTCATTTGTATTTCAAAGAGACGGTCATCTCTTTTTGTGTCAGGCAAGAGGCACAAATTTGGAGGAATTACAAAGTAAGGACTCATTTGGCATTTATTGTGAGCTATTCCACGCAGTCTTACCCTGAGCACTTCAGCTGAATCTGTGTTTAAATGTGTGTTACAGTCTGCTTTATAAAAAGATAGTCGAAGTGATATGCTGAATTTTTTTTTACATCAAAAAGAAAAAAAATGTAGGTCTAGGTCATTGATTGAAAGTTCTTTTTGATTTTTCTAGATATATGGTAGGCTCTTAATATTCAATTTTGGGGATCATTGATTTTGGAATGCAATCAATATTCACATGCAATTACAAAATTCAATATCCAAGATTTTCCTTACTCCACTACTTCTAAATTAGACATTTTTCTTCAGATGGTAAAGCAAAGTCATCTGAATACCAATTTTCAATTCACATATGCATTAAAATTGTTGCTCGAAAGACAGAATAAAAGAAGCAATCTTAAAAATAGGTATAATTGGAGTTTGTTTCACATAATATTTTAAAGAATAGACATTTATCTTAGGAAATGATGTCAATGTTCTCTGGGTTCTACAATGCTTCTTGAATGTATTTCTGCAGGAAATTACAAAAATGTCCTCTACGTTAGCAAATGCCTTCTACTCTACCTAGTATGTGATTTATTGAATAAATATTAAGTGCCTACTGTGTCCCAAGCTCTGTTTAGATATTAGAAATACTTATTCTAACCTTTCAAATTATCAGGTTGTGAGAAATACAGGGAAACAATCAATCTTAACACTTTTAGATATTGTTGCGAAATACACAAAGTCAGCCTGGGCATGTTTCTGATTCATACAGCAACATGTTCCCAGTTGTTTACCTACTGGTAACAATTTGTGGCTACATCACAAAAACACTTGAAATTTACTTCATAAATATGAGGGCTACCCCGCAAAAACAGGATTATCTTTTGGAGGGCAGGCCCCTTGTGGTACATACAGGCTTCCCCCACTAGGTGAGTGTTCTAGGAACCCATCTGTATCAGTGCCCCAGCTGGTGCTGTGAGAGGCTGCATTTGACTTTAGTGAATTGTTTTGAGGACTCTTTCAACATATTTGATTATTTCATGATGGGTGAGTTTTTTCAGTGCACCTGCCACGCTGCACTGAGTATTCAGCAGTTTTCAACCCAAAATGGCATAACTCCGTGGCCTACCCTCCCTAGTCACCAGATCTTGCCCAAGCAACATTTTTGTTTATTGCTCTGGATGAAAAGGACCTCAAAGGGAAATGTTTTGCCAATGTGGGAGAGGTGAAACAAAAATATAAAACAGCAGAAGCACTAAAAGGCATCAAAGTCAACAAGTTCAAAAATTCTTTTGAGCAGTGGAAAAAACATCTCAATAGATGTATTGCATCAAATGGGGAGTGCTTTGAAGTGACTGAAGTTTAAATATGTAAGAATAAATACACAATGTTTTAATAAATAAATTCTGTTTCTTGGGGTTCCCCTCTTGTAAGTATTAAAACATAATTTAGTAAGATAAATTACATCCATGTCAATTTCTTGGTTGGGATATTGCATTATAATTTTGCAAAGGTGTTTCCATTAGGGGAAACTGGCTGAGGGACACATGGGATTCCTCTGCATTATTTCTTGTAATTGTATGTGACTCTTCAATAATCTCAAAATAAAAAGTTTAATTAAAAACAAATAAACAGTTCAATGGCTTTAGTAAAAGGCTGACTTATTATATATATAGTAAAATAATATTTCCTATTTTCATCTTACTATGAGGTAGTCCCATAGCCTGATATCCATGTGCCTTGTATATAAGTTCTAAAATTTGCAGATACAGTGATATTTTCATTAACGGCCTATTCAACACCAATTAAATAAATGTGTCAGAACAGAATCTATCTCTGACAAGGTTCAGCTGAAAGGTAGCCTGTCTTGGATGAACTCTTCTACTTTTAGCAAGGGTGCTCCCATTTCTCCTTAATACAAGCCTAGCTTTATTGCCCTCCCTCTAGGTAGCCTGTCCACCCCCAAGCTGCCACAGCCTTGGGGGTGGGAGCGAGTTGTGCTGCTGCATCTGTTTGGTGCCAGAACAAAAAGGGAAGTGCTTCTGCACGAGATGAAGTGAAAAGAAGAATATTTTTTTTTCCTTTCAAGATTTCTCCAAACTACTGTGTTTTCATCATTGAAAACCCAGGTATTAAATGATTAAAGTCAGCTGTCATCCAGGGTGATAAAATCAGAATGATTTCTTGCTGCTTCCCACAACTTCTTTCATCCCATGCATTTCTTTAGTCTATATTTCTCTTATTTGGCCGGCTTCCTCGTATTCCCCACACTATTAGCTTCAATTGTCATCTCTTTCCTGCCCACCTGCAAAAGGTCTATGGTTGGTGACAGAATGCAAATGAACAGGAGGAAGATCTCAAAAGACAGTAGGGACCGATGATTGTGAAGAGAACCTAAACTCGCCATCTCCGAAAAGAGCTGCTGCCTGGGAGCACCAGCTTCCTGGGTCCACGCTCATGCTTGTACCCACTGTGTGCACTGCCTCCTCGCTACGCTTTCCTTCCTTTCCAGTGCTGCACTCTGCCCTTACGCCAGAGCTGCTACCTGCAGGCATTGCTTTAATGAGTAACTACTTCATTTCAGGAGAGCAGTTACCTCCAGAGTAAGGGCAAGTGGAAAATCTCCAAATTTTAGGAACGACAAGGCTCTTCATGGTATTATAAAAACACTAAAAAATATTTGGTTACTTTGCATATTGGTAAACTTGTGTTTTGAAACCTGTGACTCTATGAGTTTTTCTGAATGCTGTATAACATCAATAGATGTCTATAAAGTAAGCACTTTGATTTTTTATCCTAGACCATTTTTATTAGCATTTAGTAAGGGCTTATTATGGGCCAGGAAGTATTTCAAGTGCTGCATGTATATTTACTTATTAATTTCCATATTTCTTTGATGTTTTTGTTGATGTCTGAACTTTACACATGGGGAATCCAAGACACAAAGAGGTTTAGTAACTTGCCAGTCATTGCCAAGGCCGTCTGGCTACAGGACCCATGTCTACATGGATTGTACCATACTGCCTTGCTGTGCTTCACCTTTGCTGTGCTTGTTTTAACAAATTATCCTGCTCTCTTCCTCAGGCCCCATCAGTTTCTTCCAATGTGTCTACCTGAATGGTTACAACGGCTATGGATTTCAGTTTCCCTTCACTCCTGCACCGCGCCCTGGAGACAGCGCTGGCCCACCAGGTCCTCCAGGACAGAAGCAGCAAGGACAATAGTCACACACGCATGACCATTATCAGGGCTTTAACACTGAGAACTTCCATTTGTCCACAGTGGGACAGGCAACTTAAATTTAAAGCTTTGGAGAATTTCTTTGAAAATATTTTACTCTTCTGCCTGGTATCGAAAAAACATGGGCAAAAGGATGGAATAATAAGCAGACATATTGAAGGGTCTGGAGCTCAAGAATCTGCTATTCATGTGTGTTGCTGGTGTGGGTATTTATATTTTTTTCTATTTCCACTCACTATAGGGCTGTTCACAAATTAATTTGAAGTTTACTTAATAATGGTCTTTTAAATGTAATTGACACAATTACAAAATCAAATCCCTGATTTCAGGAAGATAGGTATTTTTAAATGAAAACACAGACTATGCCTTAAGCTTAAAGAGTACAGGAACTTATGTAAAAGCTACTGTTTTGTATCATGTAGGTATCTAAATTCAATTTACCAATAAGTTGATGCTTAATAGTTCAATTTTATTTGTGTCTATTTCTATTTTAGTTGTGAATATGGTCTAAGATTGGGTTACAGTTGTACCAAAGAGTGTTGTATTTTCCTAGTGATGCTTTTTTAGAGCTCAAAAATATCTCTGAACTTCAGACATGACAAGAAGGAATAGAAATGTTTGATGAATCTTATCTCTAAGATTTGTCTTGAATTGTAATTAATACATTCACTCTAGTGGAAATACACTACCTAATTATGCAGGTCTGATGAATCATTTGTGTGAAATATAGGCAAATGAGATGTAGAATTTTCAGATTTTTCCAGACTGTGTCCTAATGAAAATATCACTTGGGTGAAATTGTAGATCAGTCACTAAATTTGGGTGACAGATGCAAGAGTATTTTCATTTCACTTTAATATGATCCTTCAATGAAATTAAATATATTTTCTTTCACAAAAAGAAAAAATACAAATGTCTTCAAACTTGAAGGGCTACATTTTAAACATAAGCACATCATGGTATGTCTTACTTGATTTTTTAGTAATTGGTTATCAATGCCAATGAAATGAATACCAATCTTTAACTTACTTGACGACGCATCATTGGGAATGACAATTGTGGTTTTGCCATCTTTTGTCTCCCAATAATATAAACACTTGTGTTCTTTATCACATTTTCCTGTCAGCTCTAACAGTCATGCCACTGTGATCTTTTCATGTTTACAGTTGCAACTCAACTTATGTCAAATTAACTCAGGAAATAAATTGAGTTATTTTTTTCCTAGCACTATACTTACTTTCTGGCAAGGTTGCCAGAGCCAATACGAGACAAGGTGATTTACTTTCAAGGACTGCAACTGAGTCCTTTAATTCCAAGATTTACATCACTGGTTTACTAAAATATCATTGACTAGGGCATCAGTAACATGTCTGTTATTAATAATGGATTTTCAGTGACTTTTGTGAAAGTAATAGGTCTCGGCCACATGCTGATGGACCTAACTCACAGCACAAAAGCCAACATTACAATGAACCAAGACTAATGACACTCCTTGTGGGGGCCTAGCAATGCATACTACCTGGACTGACCTGGTGACACCATCTTGCAGAGCCCCTTCATGTAGCAATGGAAATGTGTGGCAGGACAGTGGATAGAGTTTATTGCTCACCTGCTCCTCCCCTTGTCCAATTTAGTGAGTAAAGGTAATAGAGAGAAAATACAAAGTTTTTTTAGATTTCATTGAACAGAATGATTTAGTCATTCATTCTTTCTTTCAATGATGGTGTACTGAGCACTTACTCTTTCTAGTGCACTGTGTTAGGCACTGGACTCTATGGGAGACATATCAGAGATAAATTCTCTTACTAGTGTTATCCTGACACATGTGGCCTTGGAAAATTTACTAAACATTTTATGCTTGTTTCCCAAAGCGTAAAATAGGAATTTCACGACAACCAACCTGATACACAGATGTACTGTGGACACTAACAACGCATCTTAATATAAATATGACATCAAAATTAATTCCTAAAAGAATACTTTTGGATGTCTTTTCTCTGAGTACTCTTTTACATATTATTGTTTCTTTCACTTTCATTGTAAAAATTACTTGATAAAAATTAAAATATGATAACTTACTGTAATTAGAATTTAGAGAAACCAATTAGGATTAATTAGTAATAATAATTAATTAATTTTGATAATACTTAAGGTTTATCTGCTTAAAGTTACAATGATGATAGCATATGAAAAATACGAACGAAACTCTTTTGTTTGTATGGTTCCACCAAATAAAGTATTTCTGGTCCTTTTATGCTTGTGCTTTATATTTTAAAAGGAAAAGATAAATGGTCAAAACCCTTTGCTTTCAATAGCTCTCTCATAATTCATGTCATATTGGTTATGAATATGTAAGCATTTAATAATTGTGTTAGTTCTCCATTTTGTCCAAATGCGCATATGCGCTACACAGACAAACCCTCTGCTCTCCCCCCCCTTCTAGTCCTCTTAGGATGAAGGTCCATAGAAAATAAATAACTACGTAAGGTTTTTATTTATGAAATCATTCAAATGACATAAAGTTTTTTGGGAATTAATGCCCTTAATACATACACATATATATGTCATGCATCTTTATTTGTCATCTTGTTTTCTAATCTATCTTTTGGTATATCTTTGGGGTGTGTGGCTAGGAGCAAAAATCAAAGTAAACATATTAAAATGTGTTTCATAAGGGAAAATAGATATTTAAGGATAAAGTCAGTTGGGGATAACTATATGTGCCCTGAGATGAATTTATTGTCAATTAAAAGTGTATTTTCTTAGTGCAGGGGTGTCCAACCAACTGCCTGTGGACCGCATGTGGCCCAGGATGGCTATGAACATGGCCCAACACAAAATCATAAATTTACTTAAAACTTTACTTAGTTTTACTACTAAGTTCTATACTAAGTTTTATTATTTAGATATGTACATTTCCTATATCAGTGATCGGAAACTTGGGACCTGCTCGACAATTTTAAAAGATTATTCAAAAGGCTATGCATAATTAGGGTTATTATGTGAGGATTTTTTTGCTTACCTGTGGGGTGGATATTATGAAAATTATGCATGGACCTTTTTTCTATTCATCAGTTTTCACTAGTGTTTGTGTATTTAATGTGTGGCCCAAGACAACTTTTCTTCCTCCTGTGTGGCCCAAAGATGCCAAAAGGTTGGACACCCCTGACTTAGTGGGAATAGCCTAACTAGCAAGAGTTTATGAAATTAGAATGCTAAAGAAAAGTATATAATACTATATAAAGTATAATAATATTGATTATAATTTCATGTATAATACAAATTAAAAGTAATTGGTTTGGATATGTAATTTTGTGGAAACAACTTTCTAAGTGGTGCTAGTTTTTCCATGTGTCCACTGCAATTTTTACTTGGGATAATAAATTGAGTAATAAAACACTTTTATGGTTGCACACTAGACAGAAGGTACCCGGGGGAAAAAATGATTTGACCAACCATTCAGAAGTGCCTATTGGATCAGAATACAAACATGACAATAGGCCAGAATCTCCAGGCTGAAAAAGGCTGTGAGCCTAAGTACACTGGTCCTTTTGGGGAATGTTTAGTGAAGAAAACAGCTAACATAGCACTGACTTCTGATGTAACATGTGCCTGGCATTCCTGGGGAAACACATAGAGTAGTGGTTCTTAGCCAGTAAGAGAGCTCCTGGAGGCCCTGCCCCCTGGCCCTCCCAGGTCCTATCACTCTCTGTTTGTTTTGGTTTCAACTATCTACTGATTAACACTGAACTAAGTCCTTCTTTATATGACTACTCTTCCAGAAGTCACAGAACACTCCTTTGTTCTAAAGTTGTCCCTAATTTATTTTATTAAGTATACAGTGCATAGCTTTTTATATATAAGGTATATGATGAGGTCTATCCAGAAAGTATTCTAGCCATGTAATGTGAAAAATAAATACATTAATATAAGAAGACACAAGAAACATTGTAACAAAGGCATCTTAGTCCCCTGCAAAGTAGGCACCTTGGGATCTCATACAGTTCTCCTAGTGTCTCTTCCACTATTCAAAACTCTCTGCAAAATCCTTTGTTGGAATCACTATCAGGTGCCCCCATGGTATTTTCCTGAATCTCATTGACAGTCTGAAATGTCTTCTTTTTCAAAGGTGAGTTTAGTTTTGGGAAAATCCAGAAGTTGCAGGGCACCAAATCCGGGCTGAAGGGTGCTGAGTCACCTGAGTTATTTGATGTTTCACCAAAAAACACCATAGGAGACGTGATGCATGAGTGGGCACCTTGTCATGATGAAGCTGCCAATGACCAGTTGCCCATAGCTGCGGCCTTCTGAATCATCTGAATAGTTTCTGTGCAGGATTGCTCAAACTTAACGCAAGATTTGATGCAGATACATTGCTCTACTTGCTTAGTCATTTTCAATGTGATGGCCACACAGTACACAAGTTCACTCAATGGCATCTACCACCCCCACTGACTAGTACAGTGAAGTCATCACTGTTCACACAAGCACATTCCAGTCCACTCTCCTTGGCTGCCTGGTTACATTGATGCTGCACAAACCATTCTCATTATATTAACAATGGCTGAATTTTTTCTGGACAGAGCTCATCTATATTCCAATTACTTCAGAAAATTTTATAACGAAAAACACTTGACTTTGAAATCAAGTACTTTTCAAAGTTTGAGTTCTGGTTCTCAATCTCATTAGCTTTTGACTTGTGAAATTAACTTAATTTTTAAAAAAATAGTTTCCTCATATAAAATCGGTATGTCAATAATATTTACACATCATGGAATTAGGGGAAGATTAAATGAGAAAAGCATTTATGGCACATTATATACATTCAATAATGGCTAGTTCTCCTTATTTCTGCCCTTTATTTTCCCTGTTGGTCCTAATGCCCGGGCCACCCTGGCTTGTTCTTCAGTGTCTAAGTCCATCAATTGCTTTTAATCCATTAGCCATCTTTAGCCATCCGATTCTTACAAGCGCTCTGACTTTAACTGGTCATGAGAGTCCCACCACCCAGTACCACTATCCAGGTTTCCTTGGGGCCTAGCCAGTGCTTATGCCCACCAATTTCTCTGCTCTCGCAGCATCATCCTCATGCCCTAAAGCCCATCTTTCATTCTTGACTCTATCCTCCGCAGTTGCTGTTTCGACATTGGATGACTTAAATGAGGAAAATGCTAAGGACATTTTCTCCCAGAGATTATTTGTATTTTCCCCAGAGTTAAGGAAATAAGAATTTTGCTAAGAATCAAGCCCAGGAAGAATAAATTATTTTAATGAAGGCAATTTACCTAAATGGAACCTAGGCATTCCTTAGTCAGCTACCTTCTGAAGCAGCCTTGTATATTAAAAGTGTTCCTAGTTACAAGGAAGCAGGTGGTAGAATTTAGCAATCCTCCCCAAAACAGCATTCAACAAGCTTAAGCTTTGGCAGCAGATAAAGCCTCCTGTTGTGAAAAACCAAAGGAATGAGGAGAGAGGGCAGCAAAAACAAATTCTCATTGGACCTTAAAGATGGTTTTCAGAAGATTGAGTAGTTCAAAATATGCTTCTTTAATTCTTTCTTATTTAGACTTAACTTTTATAGCAGTGCATAGTTATCAGCTTTGAGTTTAGGTTAGAGACAGTATTCCCAGCCAGCTCAAGAAGTCCCTGAAAGAATCAATCTTCCCTTCCCATCCATCTCTGTTTCACATCTTAACTTTTTTTTCCTTTGACTTCTGGAGATGCTGCATTCTCTTGTCTGTGCTGCCCTTTCTAAGAAGCAGGTGTCAAGGAGAATCACATTCCTACTGATGTTTTCGAAAGAAAAGGTAATCTAATCAGCATGTGCGCGTTTTCAGCTCCCTTGCAATTTATTGCATCTCTTGCCTTCTAAAAACACCTCCCCACCCCCACTTAGCTCAATTTCTAAAGAGCTAGGGGGACACTCCATTATGCTAATGATGAGACAGATAAGTGGTTTACTTAAATTAAATTAGCAAACACAGCCAATTATTCCACAACCCTTCTGAATTTAACAAAAATAAAATCACTATCAGCACAGAAGAGATTAGGCCAAGGTTTTTGTTTGTTTTGTTTTGCTTTGTTTAAACTTTCTTTGTAGAAAACATCATCTGTGCCAAAAAATCCTCATCAAAGGCATTAATGCTTTACTGGTTAACGTCCTAAATTGAAAGCTAGCATAATAAAAGTTTGTGATTCAGCTTGTTCTCAATTAGAGAACTATAAATTTATAACGCTGGCTGTTGGCTTTAACTCTTAGAATTTTGTCTAAAAATAGATACCTCATTGCATTTACCTATAAAAGCCAAGCACTGTTTTTCTTTTTCAAGATATTATCACATAGTTCCTATATTATTTTTACATTGTCCATGTTCTTCCAGTAGATTCTTAGGCAACAATCTTACATCAATTAACTTTCCAAACATTTGATGAACATCAGTTGTATACTAGACCTGAAAAACGATTGCTAGTGGCCAAAGACACCCCAGTGAGTGAGCTCAAGTTCCTGCTCTCAAGCTACTGAAGTCAAGGAGAGGAGATAGGTTGGTAAATAAATGTAAAACAATGGTGTGAAGCCTGTAAAATGATCACAGCTCTGCTGTGGCCGCCTAGAAGAGGGTGTGCTAAATTCTGACCTTCATGGTACAAGAGGAAGGATTGGAAAGATTTAAATGATGATCTCATGGTGGTCAGGTAGAAGGCAAGGCAGTTGAGGGCAATTCTAGAAAAAGGATGAAATATCAGCAAAGGCCCAGGATTGTGAAAATGTGTAATCTAACGACATTTTTAAGGAACAGTAAGAAGCACTCCGTGGAATTAGAGGGTGAATGGTGGGGAAGTAAAAAGCACGAAGCAGGCAATCAAAGATGCAACCAAGGTGTCAAATTCATGACAGACAAAATACTGGCTGCCATCTAAATTTCGGAAAAAGATTACTTAGTATCATTCAGAATGTCTAACCAAGGAACCAATGCTCTCAATTGTCTGATTATCCAAACTGTGGACTTAAATTTATGAAACGAGAGCTAACATCACACATTTTGATCTACTAAAACAGCCGCAAATTAGTTTCTTTTGATTCAAGATATTTTCTTCCATAATCCTTGCTCGGTGAAGACAACTTGTCTTCATTTATTTCTTTCAAATGATATTTCATGGAAATTGGTCCTGGGGATGTAAACATTCTCCTATTCCCGCAATCAGAGCTAAACTGACTGGAAAAATGAACAAAAGCAACCCCACTAGGGTGTAATTTATGTAAATGCTAGCTTCTTCAACATATTTATGGATGTACTAATTTGGCACTGCTGTTATCTTACATCATTGGGCTATATATATTTTTTTCACTCAATAGCTCAAAGCTATTTGAGTTTTTCATTATCTCGTTTAATAGTTTCCAAATAAATCCTGAGTGGAAAACTGCGCAAATGTTGATTCTCAAGCCAGGAATCTGCCTGTGTCCACCTATTACTCCTGTTCATTCCCCTCCTTTTTTTGAAGCACTACTTTTCACACCAAATTCTGACAATTCCTTTTCTCCAGTGTTCATCCACTTCTCTTACCTCCACTTCTATTTCCTTAGCTTAAATTACCTACATTCATTGCCTGGTAACTATAGCGGTGTTTGAAGCCACCGCTCTGCCTCCAGTCTTGTTCCCTCGATCCGTATCCCGCAGTCATAAAAGTTCTTTCACTTGAAAGTGTAATTATGTCATCCTACTGCTATGTCCCATTGCCACCAGAATATTACCTAAATTCATTATGAAATACACCACCCTTCACTATCTGCGTTCACCCTTTATCTTCAGACTCACCCATTACGGCTCGCTATAGTCATTCCCTCTCACTCTGCTTTTGCGAAGCTGGAACCCTTAACTTTCCATGCTTCCACCAGCATAGCCTGATACCTCAGCCTGTATCTTCCCCAGCTCTTCCCTTGCTGAACTCCTAACTATCCTTTAGTAATTAGTTTTATAGTTAAATACTCAAAGAAACTTTCCTTTATTTTCAAGAATGAGTAATCTGACCCCCTACACAGTCAGTCTCACAGAGCAACCCATCACACTCAGCGCCCTGGATGTGCTGCTGTCACTGCACTGGGAATGTCTGAGGACAGAGACTAGATCATATTCATAAAAGTACATTCTCATTGCCTACCACAGTGATTGATACATTGTCTCAAAATACAGGTGTACCTAATCATGAAATACCTGACTGTTAATTAATTTTTCTTAGTGGATTTGGGTTTAGTACTCATCCTTACACACAGACCCCCAAATTCTTCCTTATGACTCTTTTCTCTCACTAAAACCAGGTTGTCTAACATACCCTGATTTTGGGAGAAAAAAAATTTAGCGAGCCTGAGAAAGATTTTTGGATATGTTGGAAAGCAATGAAATAGCAGATATTGGTAGTTTTCAAAATTATATCACCTCCTAAACATATAAACCTTTTGTAATAGGGTAGGTCAGAGCAGAAATCACTGGAAAGCAAGAGGCCTCAATTCCAGCAGGGGACCCCCAACTCCAGCACAGAGACTGCTCCCCCTCTTGCCAGGAAAAGCAGGGGAGTGGTAAGGGTGCCTGCCTAGACAGCAGATTAAAACAGTCTGCCTTCTGAGAAGGGAGAGGCTGCCTGTAAAAGGGGAATTGCCTGAGTCAAGAGGCTATTATAAACACAATGCTGTTGGTAGGAGGAGGGGCAGAGAACTCCTGAGCTGGAGCTTAATTGCCCACAGCCTTGGGGCTACTCACTCTTGACACAGTTTAGTCAGTGCTTGCTGTGTGAGCTGTGGAGACTGGACTCCTCGCCCAGGGCAACTGGAGACTTCTGCCCATACCCAGAAAAAGGGAACAAGACAAACATGGCCCTTGGTTAAAAAGCTGGGCACTCCCACTGGCTTCCAGAGCACATGGGATCCTAGGAGAGAGCATTTTTAAACAGGAGGCAGGGAGAAGTGTTCCCTGCTTGGGTGCTGGGTGCAGGATTTTGGCTCTCTCTTAGCTCTTGGCTTGTGGAGCTGTGGCTTGGGACTTTTGGTCATGGGTGTGCTTGGGTGCTCTGGGTCTTTGGCCTTTCTCCTCACATGGTCAGGAGCTATCATGGAGCCAAGCAGATGCTGGGCCTACCAGACCCGTAGGGCCCACCAGACCTGTAGGCCCCACGTGGTTAGAAGGCCCCATACTCCTGGAGGGAGAGTCCCATTCTGGGACGGGTGCCTCTCTGGCCTCCAGCCTCTGGGACACTGATCCTGTGCAGCATGGCACATGGGTCCTGGACTGCTGCATGGAGACTGGGAGCAGTGCACCCAGGTCCTGAGAGAGAGAGCTGCTGCAACAAGATGGCAACTCTGGAACCCACGAGTGCATCTTCCAGAGAGGATGGAGATCTGTTTGTGTGGCCAGCTTACGGCCCCAAAAGGACTGATAAGGAAATGGGGAACTTCTGGGAGTGATTTTGGTTTGTAATCTTTTGCGGAACAAGAGAAGTTCTGGGTCTCATGGGAGAGAGGGGCTCAGAGAAGAAGTGCTCTCAGCTCCCCGAAAATTGAAATATTGTTCACAATAAACTGTTCCCTTCAACACAAATCTCCAGGTCATGTACCAAGGTGATGAGCAGCCCAACCCCATGCAGCAGTTACACTTTGCCAATGTCTCCCATCACAACCCTTCCTACCCTGAATTACCCCACAGCTCTCTCATTCCCTTGAACAATTGGCCCGTATTCCTTCTCAGCTGTAAAAAAAAAAAAAATGCAGTCTCTACTTTTTGGAAGTCAGGTTCGTCTCTCTTTCTAGTCTGACTGAAGTTCGAAGCTCCACCCTTTGCCTGATCATTTTTCTCCTGTGTCACAGAGGTCACCAATTCCCATCATTTCTACTCTGGGCTCATGATGAGTTTCTTATAAGAAAATAAGAAATTATTTTTACTGTAAGTTTCTTTCATAGTTAAAGAAATTTTAGCTCTTAGACTAAGACCATCCCAAATGCAACTGTTAATCTCCTGTTTGGAAGTAGAAAGAGAATTCTCTTATATTCCCAATTGAGTGCTTTTAATTTTTGTCAAATAAGAAGAAGACAGTTTTGTGGCATAATACCCGTAACTTGCTTACTTAGAAAGAATGCATTAATTCCGTCACATCACCAGGTCACCTTTAGAAGTTAGGCTGGTGGCAAATTACCCATTGATGTCTCAGAGATCAGAAATTGAGGCGGTGGCTCCAAAAAGTGTGTAACCTCTTCCTACTCAAAGTGTGGTCTACAAGCCAGCCCACTGGCATAAATGGGAGACTTTGAACAATGAAGAATCTCAAACTTGCCTCAGACCTTCCGAAGTGAAGTCTGTATTTTAACTGAGATCCCTAATGATTCATAAGCAACTCAAGCTTGATATGCACTCTGTAACGGTCACGTGCATTACACAGCAGCAACGACTCCACTACAACACGAAGAACCTTAAGCCACAGTACTTTAGGCATCTATTTAATGCTGCAGACGATTGGGAAAGCTTGCCGTGAAAGGAGATACAGGAAAATAAAAGAAAAAATGAAGAACCAGATCTGAAATGCTGAATTAATATTCATTAATTAACTCTGCAAAAGGGATTCTGTTTATGGTTTAAATAACCCACAAATACATTTTCACTGTTGAGCAATGAGATGTGAGAAGAGAGCATGTGACCAGAGCAATGTTCATCTCTCCATACTTAGAACGTAATTTTAACACTGGAAAAAATCCAAAGCCAAATGATATTTACTTAGAAAGGGATTTTCTTTATGAAAGGTCTTTGGGTGGTATATTATTTTGCTAAGGCTGCCATAAGAAAACACCACAGACTGGATGACTTAAATAACAGAAATATATATTTTGATAGTTCTGGAGGTTAAAACTCCAATATCAAGCTGCCTGCATGGTCATGGTTTCAACTGAGGGCTCTCCAAGATTCAGATTAAACCATCTGCTGCAGTTTGCTTTTAAATGATGCAGGCTGGGGGAATCGAACCCACAGGAAAAGGGCATCTCACCTTTAAAAGTTCATCTTCTGTCTTCTCCCTCTCCCTCTCTCTCTCCCTCTCCTCTCTCTCTAAAAGCAATGAAAAATGTCCGCAAGTGAGAACTAAATAAATAAATATTCATCTTAGTTTTGAATATCATGTAGTACCTGCCAACATTTGTTTAAACATGAATATTTTGATGATTAATAATTCCATTTCTATACTTTTGCTATAATGTGAAATTCTCCATCCTCTGATGTTCTGTTTATCCTGGTTTTGCTCTTCATGGCAGTTATCAGCATTCGACTTATGTTTGCTCTTTGTTTTCTCTTTACTCGGATATTAGCTTATTGAGAATAAGATATTTGTTTTCTATCTATTGTAGTAAGTGTTCTAGCTTCCAAAATTCTGTTATAATTTTCCCTCTTCTCTGTCTATTCATAGATTAATATATTAAATGAAGAAACTTTAAAGAATTTCTTATAGTTTAATGGAATTTGGGAGTTAAATTAGATGTATGTGATAAATGTGCTCCTAACCTGCAAGTATAATAACACCTCTGCTTAATATGTTTTCTACATTTTTACAGTTTGAGTTAATAACACTAATATGGCCTGACTGGTGTGGCTCGGTTTGTTGGGCATCATCTCAGAAAGCAAAATGTCACCAGTTCAATTCGTGGACAGGGCACGTGCCGGGGTTGCAGGTTCAGTGCCTGGTCAGAGAGTGTACGAGAGGCAATAGGTCAGCTTCTCTCTCACGTCACACTGTTTCTCTCCCTCTCTTTCTGCCACCCTTTTCTGGTCTCTAAAAATAAATAAATAAAATCTTTTAAAAAATAAATAAATAATACTGATGCGCTCCAGTTTTCTATGGTGAAGACTCTCATCATGCACTGAACATCTCGAAGAAAAAGTAAATACTCATTATTTTTTCATAATCCTATATGGCCTGTGTGATTGTGATGTTGATAAAACAACTGGGGTGACTAACTGAAGGGGCAGAAATTTCAGTTTCATCTGAATATTTCGGTCTAAATTAAATGTGGGCTTCCTTCTGAGAGCTCTTTGACCTCCATTGAAAATAAGATAATGCTATTAGCTCCTAATGCATTCACTTCTTTTCTTTTTTGTCTTTCTTTCCCCGAGAAACCTGATATTTTCATCTCTTTACTATTAAACTCTTAATCTTTTCTTTGAAGAAATAAATGACTGATAAAAGGTAAAAGAGCTAACATCCATTTAGATGTACATTATTTTATGTTTGTACTACACTTTTTAAATGTTTAATTATATTTTATTGTTTATGCTATTACAGTTGTCCTAATTTTTCCCCCTTTGTCTCACTTCACCCAGCTCCCTCTCACTCCCTCGGGCAATCCCCACACCATTGTCCATGTCCATGGGTCATGCATATATGTTCTTTGACTGCTCTATTCCATACGCTGTACTTCACATCTCCATTACTGTTTGTACCTACGAATTTGTACTTCTTAGTCCCCTCACCTTTTTCATCCATCCCCTCGACTCTTGTCCTATCTGGCAACCATCAAAATGTTCTCTGTATCTATGATTCTGTTTTTGCTCTGCTGGTTTGCTTAGTTTATTTTTTAGATTTAATTGTTGATAGATATGTATTTATTGCCATTTATTGTTTATATTTTTGATCTTCTTCTTTAAGAGGACCCTTAACATGTTATATAATACTGGTTTGGTGGTGATAAACTCCATTAGGTTTTTCTTGTCCAGGAAGCTCTTATCTGTTCTTCGATTCTAAATGGTAACTTTGCTGGTGGAGTTATCTTGGTTATAAGGTCTTGTTTTTCTTGACTTTGAATATTCCTTGCCAATCCCTTCTAACCTGCAAGGTTTCCTTTGATAAATTAGCTTAGCCTTATAGGAGCTCCCTTGTAGGTGACTAACTGCTTTTCTCTTGCAGCTTTTAAGATTCTCTCTTTGTATTAAATTTTGGCATTTTAATTATATGTCTTGGTGTGGGCCTCTTTGGGTTAATCATGTTTGGGGGTCTCCAATTCCTGAACTTGTATATCTATTTCCTTCACCAAGTTAGGGAAGTTTTCTGTTTTTTTTTTTTTTCAAATAGGTGTCCAAATTCTTGCTCTTTCTCTTCTCCTTACAGCACCCCCATGCTGTGAATGTTGGTATGTTTGAAGCTGTCCCAGAGGTTTAGTTCTTAATTTATTTTTATTGTATTTTTTCCATTACCATTTCCATTCCTTAAAGTTATCACAAAAGCTTTTAAAAATTCAATAAGGATTATTGATATTGTTATGTAGTTATTGATATTGATATTGATATTGTATGCAGTTTCCTCTTGGCTTTTGTAATAATGTCATGTAGATTAATCCTGATAACTAAATATCGCTGTCAATATTACAGAAAACATGTGCCACAGAATAACTCTATCTTAAGGTAATAAGCCTGCTTTTCTGGACTTATGAGTAAATGTGGATGGTTTTAAGGAGCTCCTAATGCAAAAGTTCCAAGAAAGCTTAGGATAGAAACCTGAAGTCAGACACCAGGTTTTACTTTATTCAAGAAGAGCTAAATTGGATACATAGTGAAGCTCTACTTTTCACCTATTTAAATAAAAATGATATGTGCTAACTTACTTGCTTATATGTAAGTGAATTTATATTTAAATAGTCTGGGAGACATTTCCCATAGGTAGAAAATTATTTAAGATATTTTGAAGCTATTAGCACTATCTTCTGCTTTCACTGGGCATACTAAGGATGTTAACATTCTAACAAACAAATTTTACTCCTGTTCTTTCAACACCTATAATTCATTTAAATTGTCATTTAACATTTTTAAGCTAAAATGTAAAAGCTAACCTTAGATTTTATTGATTTGGTCCAGCCTTCACCTCCTTCTTATAATTTTTTTTTTGCTCTATAATCTAATTAGAGTTATTTTTGTCTTGCATTTTTAATTTGAATTACTAACTACCATCCTAAGTTACTTTGAACTTATTATGTTGTTTTTTCACCATCCTGGAAGCTCCACAGACTAAAAGTGGGGGAGGTTATGTGGTGCACATACTCACAAATATGGGGAAATTGTAGGTAAAGTTTTCAAAATTCAGGGCAGATATTTCTTGTTACCTCTTATTGTTAACTATGGCATTCCATCCACAATAGTTCTGAATAATTTATGTTGTTTATTCCTCTTCTTTTCATTGGTTTTAGAGAAATTGTTTTCTATTAACATCATCCTCTGCCCCACTTGTCATCGGTATTGCAATCCCTTTAACTCTAAATATATCAAAAGGATTTGAGTCATAATAAAGTAGACACAGGGAGCTTTGATCTCTCGGGAAAAAAGTCCTGGCCTCAGCACAGCAGAAGTGCTCACACATCACACAACTCAATATCTTCAGTGAAAAATACTTTCTCCGGGAAACTTAAAGAAGTGAAGAGGTGAGTGAAATCCAGATATCTCATTTGTATGCTTTATTTTCTTTCTCTGACTTTATAGATTTAAGACTCTTTTATGTGAGAGAAAATCACCATGAGTCTTAAAGATGTTAGAAATATACCACTTCATAAACAGCACCTTTATAACAAAATAGGAACAGCCTAAGTGGTTTCTCTGAACATCTTCCCAAGAAAGGAAAAAAAGCAAACACATAAGCAAGGAGAATAAGTAAAACCAAGTTTAATTTACACACTGGAATAACCAGAAGGCAGAAAATGGCACAAAGTCAAATTATGTGGAAGTTCAGCAGTAAATATCAGAAAGAAGCAGAGGCAATTTTATAATCACATTAGAGTAAAGAGTAAGGATAATATTGCATAGAAAACGAGAGAGAGGAAAGTCTTTTACTATTTTGCTTATTAGTTCATATTGTTCATTAGATTCCACAAATAAGTGAAACCATATGGTATTTGTCTTTCTCTGGTTAGGTTATTTCACTTAGCATAATGCTCTCCAGGTACATCCATGCTGTCCCAAAAGGTAAGATTTCCTCCTTTTATTATGGCTGAGTACTATCCCATTGTGTAAGTGCACCACAGCTTTTTTATCCACTCATCCACTGATGGACACTTGAACTGCTTCCATATCTTGGTTATTGTAAATAACACTGCAATGAACATAGGGGTGCATATAGTATTTCAAATTAGTGTTTCAGGTTTCTCAGACAAATTTGAAGAAGTGGAATCACTGGGTCATTAAGGGAAAAAAAGAGGGAGAAAAAAAGGTTCGTGGGCATGCACAACAGTGTGGTCATTGCCAGAGGATGGTGGAGGGAGGGAGGGGAGGATAGAGAAGGGGGGGATAAATGGTAATGGACAGAGACTTGAGTTGGGTGGTGAACACACAATACAGTTTACAGATGATGTGTTATAGAATTGTGTACTTGAAAGCTGCATAATCTTGTTAACCAGTGTCACCCCAATAAATTCAATAAAAATGAAAAGAAGTAATTATTGATAAAAACAAATAAATAAAACCTGTTTTTGTTCAGAGAGAGTGAGACCATAGAAGCAATGGACCACAGATCAATCACTGTGGCAGTGATTTCCACACGTGTGTAAACACGCAGTCCTGAGAATTTACACGTTTTGAGCACAGCTCCGTGTGACTCCTGTGTGAGCAAGTGTGGATCATGTCTGTGGGATGGGAATTCTCTAATAGGAATTTGGCAAAGTTGTATCTTAAAAAATTCTGGCTTGCTGATCTCTGAATATT
>PVJI01009956.1:0-62761 GCA_004026765.1 Micronycteris hirsuta | reverse complement strand
GGAAACCATTCTATGTGTCTGCTCAGGCAAGGGAGAAAATCTGTAGTCCTGCCCAACTTCTGAGCATAGCCCCTAGTCTTGCCCCCCCTAGCCGAAAAACTTGGCCACAGATGCATGGCAGCTGCGGAGCACATCCTATCACCTGCCTGGACAGGGAGCCAAGTGACCCCACCCAATTTCAAAGCATAGCCTGTAGCCCCACCTGAGAGCCTGCACAGCAACCCAGCACAAGCATGAAGCACAATCTCTAGCTACCCAAATGCAGGGTACAGCTGGAAGTCCCCGCTGACCAGAGAGCCTGGCCATTGACCTCACCCAAAAGCAGAGCACTACCAACAGCCCACACAATCACAAAGCCCAGCCTGTGGCCTTGCCCAATATCAGTCCACAATCTGTGGCCCCCATTGAACACAGGGTAGAGCCAGTGGCACCATTGGCTAGGTAGTACAAGCCTGAGGCCCCACTTGACCAGGAGCAATTGCAGTGAAAAACCTGCAGCCCTGCCAACATAAATGTGTAAATATGTAAAACTCACTGGTAAATATATAGTCAAATTTGTATTCTCTAATATTGTAATGGTGGAACATAAATCCTTTAAAACTAAAGTTAAAAACAAATGTATTAAAATAACTATAATTACAATAATTTGTTACTGGATACACAAAATAAACATGTAAACTGTAACATCAATAACCTAAAATGTGTGTGGGAGGGAGTAAAAATATAAATGAAATTATAAATGAAAGAGGAAACATTACAACTAAAACCACAAAGGATCATAAGAGACTGCTATAAACAATTATACACCAACAAATTAGACAAACTAGAAGAAATGGATAAATTCCTAAAAACGTAAAACTACCAATACTGAATCACAAAGAAAAATCCGAACACACCAACAATGAAATAAGGAGATTGACTCAGTAATCAAACAAAGAAAAGTTCAGGACCTGATGACTTTACTGGTGAATTCTACCAGACATTTATAGAAGAATTAATTCCAATCCTTCTCATATTCTTCCAAACCTAGGAGAGGAGAGAACACCCTGAAGCTCATTTAATAAGGCCAGCATTACACTGATATGAAGTCCAGACAAGGAAACTACAAGAAAAGAAAACTACAGGCCAACATTCCTGATGAATATAGATGTAAAATTCTCAACAAAGTGTTAGAAAAACAAACTTTAGAGAAAATTGTAAGATTTATACACCATGATCAAGTGAGATTCATCTTTGGGGTACAAGGATGGTCCAACACATGCAAGTCAATAAATGTGATATGTTACACTTATAGAATGAAAGATAAAAATCACATGATCATTTTAATAGATGCAGAAATAGCATCCTTTAATAATACAAACTGAAT
This sequence comes from Micronycteris hirsuta, assembly GCA_004026765.1. Taxonomy (NCBI): domain Eukaryota; kingdom Metazoa; phylum Chordata; class Mammalia; order Chiroptera; family Phyllostomidae; genus Micronycteris; species Micronycteris hirsuta. Next base: position 61,395 of record PVJI01009956.1, on the reverse strand, counting down.
AAATTACATAGAAGGAACATACCTTAAAATAATAAAGGCCATGTATAACAAGCCTACAGCTAAAATTATATTCAATGGGGAAAGTTTGAAAGCTCTTCCTCTGGGAATAGGAACAGGACAAAGGTACTCACTCTCACTATTCATATTTAACACACTACTAGAAGTCCTACCCAGATCAATCAGGCAAAAAAAAAAAAAAAAGAAAAAGAAAAACTTCCAAATCATAAAGAAGAAGTAAAATTGTCTGTTTTCAGACTGCATGATGCTATACAGAAGCCCTCAAGACACAACCAAAAAACTGGTAGAACTAATAAACAAATTTATTAAAGTTCTCGATACAAACATCATACAAAATTCAATTACATTTCTATATACTAACAACCAATTCTCTGAAAAAAGAAATAAAGAAAACAATCCCATTCACAATAGTATCAAAAACAATAAGATACTTAGGAGTAAATTTAACCAAGAGAGTGAAAGATCTGTGCCCTAAATACTGTGTGACATTGATGATAGAAGTTGGAGAGGACAGAAAGAAATGGGAAAATATCTTGTGTTCACAGATCAGAGGATAAATGAGTAGAATGGTTAAAATGTCCATACTACCCTAAGCTACCTATAGATTCAACGCCATCCCTATCAAAGTTCCAATGGCAATTTTACAGAACTATAAAATCAATCCCAAAATTTGTATGGAACCCCAGAGGACTCTAAATAGCCAAAGCAATCTTGAGAAAGAAGAACAGAGCTGGTGGCATTATACTTCCTAATTTTGAACGATATTGCAAAGCTACACTAACCAAAACACCACAATACTGGAATGAAAACAGGACAGACCAATGGAACAGAATCAAGAACTCAGAAATAAATCCTTGTATATATGACAATAATATTTGATAAAGGAACCTGAATATTCAGTGAGGGAAAAGATAGTCTCTTCAATAAATGGTGATGAGAAATTTGATAACCACATGCAGAAACATGAATTTGAACCCCTATCTTACACTACTTACAGAAATTAACTTGCAGTAGATAAATACTTAAAAATATAAAACCTGAAACCATAAAACTCCTAGAATAAAATATAGGAGAAAATCTCCTTGACATCAGTCCTTAATAAGAATTCATCTCATGGGGCACATTCCCTGGGTTCCTATTCTATATTGAGACTTTCCTATTCATGGAAACATTAAACTTCAAAATCACCACAAAGAAAGAAAATGAAACCGAAAAGTAAAGAACCAGACAACATTAAATACAAACAAAATGTGAAACTTATTTAAAATTTTTCTGGCTTCATTGTCCTTACACCGGAGATATTTTGGAGACTTACACTGGGAAATCTAAGAGGCCAGGATTTTATGTAGTATTTAATCTAAATAGTCAAGAAGAAAAAGTCTAAAGGTTTGGAAAAATATAATTTTAAACTGTGGGAAATTTAGCATGTAGAAATAGAACAGTTAAGGGGAGAGAATAGGGGGCAACTGTAAGTGAACAATAAAAAAAGAAAATTCATTTGAAATCCAGATTAATATTATAATTATCATTCAAACAAATAAACCCAGTTTATGCCACTGTAAAAAAAAAAGGAAGAAAGAAATAGGAGAAAATATGGCCTCATATCTTCAAAGAGGTGGAAGATAACAGTTTTGGTGTCAGGTTGCAATATCTTGAATTAAAATTAAAGTACAACTAAGAAAGAAAGTGAAAGGGAAATTGGGTGATATCTATCAGACTCTTTCATACCATAAAAATAACTTGATTTACTGCTAATTTTAAGATGTAGGATACAGATGGTAATATAATGACAGTTTCCAACTAGAGATAATATTGCTATAATAATTATTGTGTGTCTAAATGCTCTTCACAGGAGTAATAAAATGCATGGTATATTTCCACTAATTATAATGACAATTTTGATTATCTTTACACTTTTTTTTAAGTTTTGTGATGAAGAGAACAGTTTTAAGACAAAAAAAAATTCTTAAGTTGGTCTCTTGCACAGAAGACACCAAATTTTTCTGTTATAAATTTTGCTTGATAGATAAAGGAATCCAATAACCTTAGCTCATAAACATTTATTTCTTGTTTTCCTTACTATGTCTTATATTTGTTCCCTCAGCTTGGACTATGTGAGTACTTTGTTTTGACATTAGTGAATGATATTTATTATGGAAACATCCACCAAAAGAACATTACCCTTTGGCAGAACCAAGAAAAATCCCACTCCCAAAGCTAAACTCTGAAAATATACAATTTTCTATCCTACTCCCGTCTGACAGAGCCTGAAAATATAGGTTGCAAAGCACAGGAAACAAAAATTTACCTCCATGCAAATACATTATATTCATTTCTTTATGTAAATTTAAACTTCTCAGTTATTTAAAATAGAACAAAACTTTGGAAAGCAAAAACCCTAGGCTCTCCATTTCCCTTTAATGTACTCTAATTTTAATGGGAATCAGTGATAGAGTATATTCTCTGTGTAACTGTATTAACATATTCTATGATAAAATTCAGGAAAATATTTTTAGCACAATGATTTATGTTCTCTACATATCATTTACATAGAAAAAACTTAACACATAACTATTTAAATATGAAAAGGATATATTGATTTATGAAAAATACAGAAAAATGGAATTTGTTGTAGTCTGTTATTAATTTTTCAGGTTTTTATTTCGTTCCTATTGTGTGTGTGTGAAGCACTTTGCTTAGGTTGATTGAAGGAACATTGATGACATAGACATAGAACCTTCTTTCAAATTGGAAATTAGAACAGGTGGAGTGGGGATAACAAGCAAACTCCAGTTTGCATCTACACTGTAAGTACATATAGCCCTGTTTGACAAACTGCGGCTCTTCTGAAAGTCTCTTTTAATAGGGACTCTGGGTGTTTTGGAAATGAGCTAATTCTATGAGAAAACATACTAACATAATAATGAGGACTTGGTTGTCCTGTGGGAGGAGAGAATTTCAGTGTGACATAGATTAGTTTCTGGCTCAGACTACGATGTACAAGCCATATGTAGATGCCACACATGGTACTTTTAGGTAAGATATTGGGGACTCAGAACTAAGCTGGTGACCTTATATCTGAGTGTAATACAAAAGGGGCTGAAAGAATTCTCGCTGTTGGACATGGAATGTCAGGCAGCAGGTACTTCAAGAGTCCCAAAGTGGTTCAGAGGGTAATTAGTGGACAGCAGAATGGCAGGGTGGTACAAAGGAGGGCCAGCAAGGAGATGTTACATGGTAGGTGACTAGATTTGTAACCCTGGAGTACTCAAACAAATAGTGGTGGTGGTTGGTCATCTGTGAAACTCTTTAAGGGACAAGTGCATTTGTAGAAAATTGTAAATGCCTTGAAAGAGACATGTACAAATTGCTGTGGAAGTTCCAATGAGTGGAGAAAGTACTAGCTAGAAGGGGCAATAAGAACCTCATGAAGAAGACATTAGAATAAGTTCTGCCCTGGCTGGTGTAGCTCAGTGGATTGAGCACGGGCTGCAAACCAAAGGGTCGCCAGTTCGATTCCCAGCCAGGGCACATGTCTGGGTTGCAGGCCAGGTCCCCAGTGGGGGCCACATGAGAGGCAACCACACATTGGTGTTTCTCTCCCTCTCTTTCTCCCTCCCTTCCCTTCTGTCTAAAAATAAATAAAATCTTAAAAAAAAAAAAAAGAAAAAGTTCTGAGTGATATGTGGAATTTGGATATTCAGAGATGGAAGAGCTTCATGTATGTAGAGAAGAAATCAGGCAATTTCATTCCAGTGTAAAAAGGGAGAGGTCAGAGAAAATGCTGAAAAGTTAATTGTGGGTAAGGTTATGAAAGGAAGTAATAGTTAATATGGTCAAATGATTTAAAAAGAAGAAGAAAAGAACTAAAAACTGAGTATTAGATTTATTATCAGTAAGAGAAAGGAGAACTGGTGAAGATTTGTTGGTGCCAAAGCATGGGCAATGGATTTTTTATTAAAAAGCTAATTGATTTTCTTATCAGTCCACATAGTTATTTCTTTAATTTCACGGTAGCAACATACACAGTACGCCTAAGTGATGATTTAGATCAGGGCAAGGACTTAGATCTCAGAAGCAATGTTCTTCCCTGTAGATGACCCAAGTTTTTTGAACTTAGTGGTGTTTTGGATTCTTGTCATTTAATAATCCTTGTCCCACTCTATGCAAGAAGAGCGAGGTGTTTTTTTAGTGTCCACCATTTAGTGTCCGTCTTTAAAGACGACCTTGTAAATTTAATGCTGTTTTAAAGGCAGCCACTAGAGGGATCACTTTTTTTTTAAATAAGGGGAAATTATAACTTGAAAATACGGTCCAATTAACTTAAAATAATACTTTCCAAAGAGGACTTAATCTAGTATAAAGGAAATTTAGTTACACTTTCAAGATTCACATTCTAATCCCAATTCTTTCACTATCTTGCCTGCTTTTGAATGTAGTTCATGTCTCGGATCCCTCTTCTATTATACATATGTTACTCCCCACCCCAGAAGATAAGAATTCCATGAAATGGAAGACATACTTAATATTTATTGGTTATCTGTTCTAAAAAATTATTTATCTTTCTGCTCTTCCAGCACACACATATGAGTGTGTGCGTGAGAGAGACAGAGGAGAGAAAGAGAAAGAACATATATAAACTTTAGGAGGAAAAGATGAGGTGCTTATAAATGCAATACAATGTAGTGTCTTATTAATGTGGAACTAATCTTGCATATAAATGATTGATTTGGCTGCCTTTCTTTAAGAGTTATATCACTTCATGCCCTAATTCTAACCACTTCAATATTACATTTCTCCCAACTAATATGCAACCAACCCTGATATACAGCTGACCAAGGACAAATGAGCATTAGAAATATAAATCTGAAAATCTAAAGACAACTTTTCATGTTTTTCCTAGAAATAAAAGCTTCTCTATTAATTTTTGACACTGAAAGTAAAATATTACCTTATTAATTTAGGTGGAATCCAGAGAGAATAAAAAGCTTGATCATATATTTCAAAATTTTCCCAGTTCTACTATTGACTTTTGCCTGACATTGGACTTTTACAATGAGAGAAAAGAGACCCAAGTGTTAGCAGTGTCAGGTATAAGAATCAACTCTGACTAGGGGCTGGCATAGGAAAATGCTGTAATGGTAACCGAGATGCTGAAGTCACCTTTCTTGGATAATATGATCTCCTGTAGTCTGCTGAACTGTTTCTCAGGCTACAGTAAGGAACTCTCAGTCTTCTTCAATATATAGGATTCTGTCATGTCTTTACATATAATATATGTGTCAATATACTGCCTAGGCCCCCAGCTGCAGATGGAAAAAAGTAATAGGAAAAAAAACTCAAGGACATGGACAACAATGTGGTGATTGCTGGGGGGAAGGGGTGGAAGGGGACTAAATGGTAATGGAAACAAATGCAATAATAATTAAATTAGAAAAAGAGGGAAAAAGTGAGACATTCTGAATTTGAAAAATAGAGAGTAGCATTTGCATTGCTAGATCCAATGTTCTTTCCTTTCAGGCAATTTTGAAATAGATCAATTATTTGAGCATACCTAACTTTTAATAATGAAAAGCAGTATAAATATAGTGAATTTGACTATTAAACTCCTGCTTTCATTCATTTTATTCTAAAATAATCTTATTTTTTAAAAAGACTTTATTTATTTATTTATTTTTAGAGAGAGGGGAAGGGAGGGAGAAAGAGAGGAAGAGAAACATTAATGTGTGGTTGCTTCTTGCAACCTCCACCTGGAGACCTGGCCTGCAATGCAGGCATGTGCCCTCACTGGGAATTGAACTGGTGACCTTTTTTGGTTCACAGGCCTGAACACAATCCACTGAACCACAGCAGCCAGGGTGAAATAATCTTATTAAAATACATACAATAGTATATTCAAAATCACATTTTTGTGTTTTAATCTGAGGCTCTTACCTACCAACCAGTTCAGTTGAAAAGCAAATTGGTTGGTTCTAACTTTCTATATTCTAAAATGTTTTATTTATCAGCCACATTTCAAATCCAGTAAATGCCTTTTCCAGACAAGTTTAGATACAGAGATAGGCTTTATTGGAGGACACAGTGAGATCTCCTCAGACCAACATATGTCTCACCTTTACTTGGTGATAACTTGAAAAGTTTCTCTCAAAACTCCGGTCAATTGTTTCTAACTTCAACATCGATTAAACTTCCCAATGTGTTTCACTTTCAGCCAGTTGTGAATTCTATTAATATCTTGCATGAGTTTGAATGTTAAGACAGATACTATATTTAATACTGAAAAGTTAGCACTGAACTCCTTTTATTTCATATCTTAAAAAGTCTCAGATTCTTTCATGATTGTCTACCGCACATCTTGCCTGATGCTAGGAAAATTTTTGGATCAGTGTAGATGTCTATCTAAATTTAGTCGTGTGGAGATCTGAATTCATAGCCACATTTATTATCTTTAGTCTTGTGTATTTGATCAGTCTTATAGTTTAATTGCTATTTGCAGTTTTTAGTTTAATTCTGTAGGGAGTTATTTAAAAATGTTTGATGCTTTTTAAAATACTCAAAATTTTAAAAAATAAAATACTCAAAAATTTTTATATAGGCACTTCGTAAAATGAATGTTCTCATCTAGTGTGTAATTATGCCATATAGCTGTCCAATAGTACAACATTTAAGTGACTGCTTAATAACACAGTAGCAATATACTATTATGCACCTCTTCCTTACCTTATAGTTAGAGTGTAATTATTTATCTTCAAGGTTAAAAGCAGCACTTACAGTCATGGGTAAGCAGCTCCATAATAAAGCATGGAAGAAGAGTTATTCCACTGTCACAGTCCTATTCAGTGTATGACTCCTTTTAAAATCTGCAACCCAGTTCACAGGTCAACATGACAGTTAGGCTTCAAAGAAAATGAACAGTTGGTCTAATTTCTGCTTCCTGATGTCCTAACTAACTTTTAGAGATCCATCAGATTTGCATATTCTAAGAGCATTTGCAATGTTATACCTTTTTCTGTCTCTCTATGGCTTTATAATCTATCTGATTTTTAAAAAATATTTTATTTATTTATTTTTAGAGAGAGAGGAAGGGAAGGAGAAAGAGAGGGAGAGAAACATCAGTGTGTGGTTGCCTCTAGCATACCCCTTGCTGGGGACCTGGCCTGCAGCCCAGGCATGTGCCCTGACTGGGAATCAAACTGGTGCCCCTTTGGTTCACAGGCCCGCACTCAGTCCACTGAGCTACACCAGGCAGATCTATCTGATTTTTTAATTTTACAATGTTCATTGGGTAGTCAACTTTAACAAAATGTGCACATGCCTGACAGAGAAAGCAAATTATTTTCATTAGGGCCAGCTAGAATGTGATGACCAAATAAATAACACATTTCAATGGAACACCAATCATTTCCTTAATCAAACAAACTCCCCCAGATACTCTGTCTGGTAAGGTCAAAATAAGACTTAAAAGACAATAATTATTGTTCATAGGTTTCTCTTCCCTTCAGCTCTCATGTGCTTTATTTTAAATTTACGTATGTAGTCAGCTCCTGCTTGTCTGTGAATGGACTGCCAGGAGAAGAATGAAAAAGTTTGGGATACGTTCCCATGCCCTTGTTTTCTCACTCTAGCCACCATGGACCATCCACTAAGATAAGCCCTGGGCCTGACAATAGGGAAATATCAGCAGGAAGAGAAAAAAGGAAATTACAAATGCTTCAGTGTCTGTGGGTGTGTGTCCCTGCCTGCCTGGAGCTAGCTGAATTACAAGTAGTGAGTTACTAATCATTCTGATATTCAAGCATGATTTGAACAATTACATTCCAGAGGTGCTTTAGAAATGGTTCCTTTATTGGGTGTGATGTTGAGGTACTAGATATAAATAATGATATATTTGAACAATTATACTTTAAAAAAGATATTTCCATATAATTTTCCTAGTTGATTTCATAACAATGTGGGAAAAGTCTGTCCATTAAAGCGTTCTAATTTGTTTCTATCTATGAGAAACCCGAGGAGCAGACAAGTTAAATGACATGCTTATGGCCAATAGTAGGGGATGAAAATGACACTGAGATCCAAATCTTCTAATTACTTTGCTACTACTTCTCTATTTATCATGAGTTTTCCTGTGTCAGGTCATGTACTTTAGACATATAGTCTCATTGAATACTCTTGACAGCCCTTTTAGGGAAGTACTGTTACATTTTAGGAATCCAGTACTCTCTCCAACAGTTTCCTTCAAAGCTAAAAGTTGATGAAGTGACAATTACAAATGTTGTCTTAGATTATCATTGCTTTTTAATGCTGAGTTGATAACTCAAACTCCCTTTCTGTACTTTGAAATCAGTTCATTTCTTATTTTAAAAAAATTACAGGCTTTTGTGTTCATTTCTACATCCTTCATAATAACAGTTATTAAAATCCACATTGTATGCACCCCTTATTTTGCTCTAAATCATTTGGAGGAAAGACCAATAGACAATTATCTGTACCACAAAGTGTCATACAGATAAATTATAGGACCCAGAGGCATTGATAGACGCTGTCCTCTCAACAAAGACAGAAGTTACTGGAGTTGGAGACAGAAAAGAAATATATTGGTCATGCGCCAAAGAATATATTTACAGTATAATGGTTTGTAGGTTTCAGTGAAATACTCAAAAGACAAAAAAAGATGTGAAGAATTTACTTTCTTGTTTACTTCTACAGTGGGTTGTTGAATGACAGTATACCTCCTGATGATGCAATGGCTGGTTTTCCTTTTTTTTAAATATATTTCATTAATTATGCTATTATAGTTGTCCCATTTTCCCCCCTTTATTCCCCTCCGCCCTGCACCCCCCTCCCACCCACATTCCCCCCCTTTAGTTCATGTGCATGGGTCATACATATAAGTTCTTTGGCTTCTACATTTCCTATACTATTCTTAACCTCCCCCTGTCTGTTTTCTACCTACCATTTATGCTACTTATTCTCTTTACCCTTTCCCCTCTCCATCCCCCTTCCACTCCCACTGATAACCCTCCATGTGATCTCCATTTCTGTGGTTCTGTTCCTATTCTGGTTGTTTGCTTAGATTTTGTTTTTGTTTAGGTTGGTTGTTAATAACTGAGTTTGTTGTCATTTTACTGTTCATATTTTTTATCTTCTTTTTCTTAGATAAGTCCCTTTAACCTTTCATATAATAAGGACTTGCTGATGATGTTGAATGTTTATTTCTTCCTTCTGGTCCAAACCGTTGATTTGAGTCCAGGTTTCCCTTCACTGTCGGTTCCCTGTACATTTTCCTTGATTTCGCTTAGCATAGCCTTCTTTTTTTCCTCTGATTTGTAACCATATTCAACCAATTCTGTGAGCATCCTGATTCCCAGAGTGTTGGACTGCACATCTGTTAGGTTGGCTATCTCTTTGTCACTTAGTTGTATTTTTTTTTGGAGCTTTGATCTGTTTTTTCATTTGGGCCATTTTTTTTTTTTTTTTTTTTTGTCTTGGTGAACCTGTTATGTAGTAAGATGCGGGAGTGAGGCCCTTGCTCTGCTCTCTGCCGGTTTTCAGTCACTTCTCCCACTACCCCCAATCAAATCACACGCTTCTTGTGCTGATTCCTGGGTGGCTAGGTTTGTGTATGTTCTAGGACCCTGTGGGTCTCTCCAACAAACTCTCCTGTGAGGCTGGGAGTTTCTCCCACTGCCATCTCAGCCCCCACAGGTGTTTTGAGTCAGAGATTTTGAGGCTTTATTTCCCTGCACTGGAACCCTGGCTTGCGCAGTCTGTCTTGCTCCCCAGTTGTTCCTCCCGGTTTATCTGCACGTGAATGTGGGACTGCCTGGTTTGCCAGTAATGGCTGGTTTTTTTCTGCATGAGTGAAAGGCCTATACATTCAATTGTCTCTCCATACAAGACAGATTCATGCATTTTGAGCCAAATTGCAGCCTCTCAACACACACACACACACACACACACACACAAATATTCCAGAAAGTATACTCCCAAAAGCATGAGACCTACATTTGGCATGATAGCAAGAATATTTAGATTCTGAGTTACAATAGCAGGTAAAATTAAATTTAGTCTTCGGTGCAGCCGGGGATGCCGGTGGAAGTAGGGGCGCCAGCACTCGGACCTCGCCTGGACAATGCAGACTCCACTGACGAGTCCTGTGCCTGTACTCTGGCCCCCCCAGGCCCTGATGGCTTGAGCTGAGGCTTGCCCTGATGGATGTAGGGCCCTCCTGAAGCCAGAGGTTTCTGAAATCCCGGAGTCCCCCATGGTTCACGAATTTCTGGAACCCCAGGAACAGTGGCCTGAACCACCCTCCGGCAGCATTACCTCCGCAGCTTGCTGGCCATGGTGGGCCGCCAGGTCAGCTTCACCTTGCATGAGGATGTGCATGTGACCGCCCAGTTCGGAGCCACGGATCTGGACTTGGCCAACTTCTACGTTTCACAGCTGCAGACTCCGATAGATGTGCGGGCTAAGGCACTGCTCTGGTGTAGTGACATTACTGTATACACCTTCAAGCTATGAAGACATTACTGTGGTCACCTTCTGCCTTAGGCCTAGCCACAGATTCCCAGGCCTCCGACTGTTCTGGATCTCTGGGCCCCATAGAGTTTGGAACTCCCTTGGAATTTTGAGCCGATCTCCAAGAACTTTGACTTTTTTGGATTTCCAGGGTCTAGTCAGTAAAATTCTGCAACCCTAGGAGTTCTAGGTCCCGTGGGAAGGGATGCTCGACCTCACAGAACTCTAAACTCTACAGAAATGTGGGCCTCAGGCTGATTCCTAAAGACTGGAGGTGGGCTGGGCCGGGGGGCGGTGCGGGCAGTGGGAATAAAGGAAGGTAAATTGAAAATGAAATAAATAAATAAATAAAATTTGTTCTTTCGCCCAAACAAGTAACCTGGGTTCTTAAAATTCAAAAGCTGTTTTAAGGTTGGATGAGCTATGATGATTCACTGTGTGGTAACAATGGTTAGAGGTTTTTCTGTTACTATTGTGACTATATGATTTTTATTTTTAAAATGAAAGAAATTGTTCCTATTAATCATAGTTAAGAAATATGTTTTGAAGAAAGGAACAATTCTCTAAAATTTGTGAATTAATCATTCATTAATTGTCTGTTTCTATTCTAGAAACGTGTATTTTTAGTTCAGTTAAATAAGCTTTATGCTTTAATCCAGAGAGTTAGACAGGAAAAGATTTACTGAACTGAGTTTTCTGGCTGTGAACTGAAGAATGAGAAATTCACACATATTAGAAGTCAAACCTGGTTTGATCTATTAACAACCTTTAATAACTGAAGACACATGATTTAAAAAAATTGAAACCATAGTTATCTTTCAAATTGACTTCTAAAAGTAGAACTATAATAGAAATAATTCATGTGTTTTTGAATAGTATTCCTCACTTTTGTGTTTCAGATCCATCCTATCCTTAATTGTGATGTACATTTCACTAGCAACATTGTTGAAGAAGCAAAAATGGTCAGGAGACTCTGGTGCAAGCTAATTTAAGTAGACATTTTTTTCCCCATCTTACATGAGAAAGGAAGACTAGCTGGACTCAGTCATAGTTGAACGAAAAGAGTTTTTCATAAAATATTTCTGAGTCCAAGTAATTAGGCTTTTCTCTTTTTTCCCCATTATTGATATTTCTACAGTTGCATTAATCTAACCTCTTCTCCCTCCCTGTACTCCAGTTCCCATTTAAACCAATTGCCCCCAGACTATTTATGTACAAAAAGCAAGAAATCAGTCTTTTCTGAAATTTAATTTAAAAATCTTTTTTATTATTAAAGAGGCAAAGTACACATTATTTTTAAACTTTATCGTTGACACTTTTTATAGTTGTCCCCATTTCCCCCTCTTTCACACCGCCAACCATCCCCCACCTCCATCCCTCTGGCCTTCACCACACTGTTGTCTGTGTCTATGGGTTATGCATATGTGTTCTTTGGCTGATCTCTTGACCTTTTTTCATCCAGCCCCCCCACCCGCTTCCCCTCTAACAGTTGTCAGTCTGTTCTATGTATCCATGCCTCTGTTTCTATTTTGTTTGTCAGTTAATTTTGTTTATTGAATTCCACTTAATCAATGATATGCTGTGGTATTTGTACTTCTCTGACTGGCTTATTTCACTTAGCATGATAATCTCTAGGTCTGTCCATGCTCTCACAAAAAGTAAGAGCTCCTTCTTTTTTATGGCCACGTAATATTCCATTGCATAAATATACCACAGCTTTTTATCCACCCATCTACTGATGGGCACTTAGATTGTTTCCAGATCTTGGCTATTATAAATTTGATAACTAAAAACATACAAACAGATCTTTGACACTATCAGATATTAATGATATATAAAATAAATAGTATTTACATGACATATTTGGACATAATCATTTTAAAATGTTTTAAATGCCAAGGCTGATGATTAAAATGAAAGTGGTCATTCTGATATGGGAGTAAAATAAATATAGTAATATCAAAGATTCAAATCAAATTTATTAAAAAAGGTGACGGCTCCTGTCTATAAATTTGCATCTGACAAAGATGGGCCCAGAGATGGTCCTTCTTTTTGTTCAGTTATACTTTACACTCAATATTATTTTGTATTATGTACTTCAAGTACATCAAGTAGTTAGACAATTATGTACTTTATAAATTTTTCTCCCCAATATTCCCAGTATCCACCTGGCTCCATACACAGGTATTATAATATTATTGACTATATTCCCTGTGCTGTATTTTATATCCCTGTGACTATTTTGTAACTGCCAATCTGCACTTCTTAATCTCTTCTCTTTTCTCACTGAGTTCCTGACCTCCCTCCCCTCTGGCAACGATCAATCTGTTCTCTGGTATTTCTCTTTCTCTGTCTGACTTATTTTTTTAAAGATTTTATTTATTTATTTTTAGAGAGAGGGGAAGGGAGGGTGACAGAGAGGGAGAGAAACAGCAATGCGTGGTTGCCTCTCACATGGCCCTCACTGGGGACCCGGCCCACAACCCAGGCATGTGCCCTGACTGGGAATTGAACCGGGACCCTCTGGTTCCCAGCCCGCACTCAATCCACTGAGCTACACCAGCCAGGGCTGTCTGAGTTATTTTATGTAGCATAATACCCTCTAGGTCCATTCCTAGATAGTAAATAGTAAAATTGTTTTTTGTAGTAAAATTTTATTGTTTTTTATGGTTGAATTTATATATATATATATACTTTTTTATCCGCTCATCAATTGGTGGGCACTGGGGTTGCTTCCATGTCTTGGTTATCGTAAATAACACTGCATTGAACATAGGGGTGCATACATTCTTTCAAATTGGTGTTTTAGGTTTCTTTGAATATATAACCAGAAGTGGAATCACTGAGTCATAAAGCAGTTCTATTTTAACTTTCTGAGGAGCCTCTGTACTGTTTTTTTCACAGTGGCTGCACCAGTCTGCATTTCCACCAACAGTGCCTAAGGTTCTCTTTTCTCCACATCCTCACCAGTACTTGTGTGACAGGTGTGAGGTTATATTCCGTTGTGGTTTTAATTCACATTTCTCCTATGATCAAGTCATTGAGCGTATTTTCATAGATCTGTAGTCTATCTTTATGTCCTTTTTGGAGAAGTGTCTATTCAGGTCGTCTGCCTATTTTTAATTTAAATTGTTTGTTTTTCTGGTGTTGAGTTGAATGAGTTTCTTATAAATTTTAGATATTAACCCCTTATCAGATGTATCATTGGTGAACATCTTGCATTCAGTAGGTTATCTTTTTGTTTTGTCGATGGTTTCCTTTGTTATGTGAAAACTTTTTAGTAACATAGTCCTATATGTTTATTTTTTCTTTCACTTGCTTAAGGAGGTATAGCAGAAAAAATATTGCTAAGAGAGATGTCAGAGATTTTTATTGCCTATTTTCTTCTAGGAGTTTTATAATTTCAAGTCTAACATTTAAGACTTTTAATACATTTTTAAAAAGATTTTATTTAGTTAGTTTTAGAGAGAGGGGAAGGGAGGGAGAAAGAGAGGGAGAGAAACATCAATGTGTGGTTGCCTCTCACACGCCCCATACCAGGGAGCTGGCCCACAACCCAGGCATGTGTCCTGACTGAGAATCGAACTGGCGACCCTTTGGTTCACAGGCCTGTGCTCAATCCACTGAGCTACACCAGCCAGGGCCTTTAATACATTTTGAGTTTATTCTTTTATAGATCTAAGAAGGTGATCTAGTTCTTTATTTTTACATATATCTGTCCCATTTTCCAAATACCATTTATTGAATAGACTATATTTACCCCCTTGTATGTTTTTGTTTTCTTTGTCATACATTAATTGACCACACAGGCATGGATTATTTCTGGAGATGGTCCTACTTTTTAAGAAATGTTATAAAATGTTTGAATTTGGCCCAGTGCTGGTCAGCAGACAATTGCTGAAGAGGCAAGGAATTTGCAGACACATGCTGACTTACTCAACTTTCCTAAATCACTCTCCCACATATTTTGTCCTGAAATATTATTTGGTCATTAACCTGAAATGTCTCTATTCCATGAATGTTTATGTTTATGTCATATCTACAAGCCTTCCCTCTTGTAATGAGTTACTTCTTCTTTAACACTTCCATTTATATGTTCTGCCCTATATTTAAGTATTAATGTATACAAGGTCTGTCTGGAAAAAGTCCAGCCATTGTTAATATAATGAGAATGGTTTGCGCTGCCAGGTTTGTGCTACATCGATGTAAGCTGGCAGCCAAGAAGAGTTGACTGGAATGTGTGTGCATGAACAATGATGACTCCACTGTACTAGTCAGTACAGTGAATGGTGGTAGATGCCATTGAGTGAGCATGTGTACTGTGTGGCTCTCACATTCAAAATGACTGAGGGAGTAGAGCAATGATTCTGCATCAGATTTTTGTTAACCTCGAACATTCTTCCATGGAAACTATTTGTATAATTCAGAAGGCTGCAGCTATGGGCAACTGGTGATTGGCAGCTTCATCATGACAACATGCCCACTCATGCATCATATCTCATGCAGTGTTTTTGGTGAAACATCAAATTACCCAGGTAACTTGGCCTCCCTACAACCCAGATTTGGTGCCCAGTGACTTCTGGCTTTTCCCAAAACTAAAATCGCCTTTGAAAGGGAAAAGACTTCATTCCATTGATGAGATTCAGGAAAATATGACAGGGCAGCTGACTGCAATTGGCAGAGCTGTGTCAGGTCCCAAGGAAGGTACCTACTTCGAAGGGGACTGAGACGTCATTGTCCTATGTACAATGTTCCTTGCATGTTGTATCTTCTTCAATAAATGTTTCTATTTTTCATATTACATGGCTGGATACCTTCTGAACAGACCTTGTATTCTTAGTAATACCTTCCTCTCAGCAAATTAACTTATTTGAGTCGCCTTTAGGAACGAAACAGAGCAGAACACTTGACACTTTAACTCTGGCATTTTAATTAACCTATGTAATCTGCCATTTGTTTTCTCACTGTCTTTTTAAAAAATATTCCTATAGATACTATGCCATGAAGCCTAGGTTAATTGGCCTAAGGCATTCACTCAATATCCTTTTTTCTCATCTCTATCCCTGTTTAGTCTTTAAAAGATGAAGGGAATCTTGGTCCTGACAAGTTCTAGAAACCTTGAACTCATCCTACTGAACCCAGATACATGAGAGGAGAGACAACAAAATAAGAGCACTAATCAATCCAAAAGGAAGGACCCTGAGAGGAATATCTAAAATTAAGTAAGTAGTAAATGATTTTAATATCTCCAAACCCTTTTCCATTAGCATTGTAGACCAGTTGTATCTTTGCCTTGACAGTAAGTAATGAAGGAAAATAAGGACTTGAACTTTATCTTTAGTTAGAAGAGTGCTACTGATTTTTTTTAAGTTAAAGAATATTTTAAAAATTTTAGAACAGCATTTTTATTGTATTTTGTCCATTACCATTTAGTCCCCTTATACCCCCTTCCACCTCAGCACTCACCACACTGTTGTCCATGTCTGTGATTTCTTTTTCCTTTTTGTTCAATCCCTTCACCCCCTAACTGCCCCCTATCCAGAGCTGTCATCCTCTCCATCTATGAGTCTGTCTCTGTTTTGCTTGTTAGTTCAGTTTGTTCATTAGATTCCAGATATGAGTGAAATAATATGGTCTTTGCCTTTCTCTGACTGGCTTATTTCACTTAGCATAATGTTCTCCAGGTCCATCCATACTGTTGCAAAGGGTAAAATTTTCACCTTTTTAATGGCCAAGTAGTATTCCATTGTGTGAACGTCCCATAGTTGTTTTATCCAACTCATCTATTGATGGACACTGGGCTGCTTCCATATTTTGGCAATTGTAAATATCACTGCAATGAGCATAGGGGTGCTTATAGTCTTTCTAATTAGTGTTTTGCATTCCTTCAGCAATATTCCCAGAAATGGCATTGTTGGGTCAAAAGACAGATCCATTTTTAATTTTGTGAGGTATCTCCATACTGCTTTCCACAGTAACTGCACCAGTCTGCATTCCGACCAATAGTGCAAAAGGGTTCCCCTTTCTCAACATCCTCGTTGTCACTTGTTTGTTGATTTATTGATGATAGCCATTCTGACACGTGTGAGGTGATATCTCAAGTGGTTTTCATTTGCATTTCTGTGAAGTTATTGACATTGAGCATCTTTTCATATGTCTATTGGCCATTTGTGTGTCCTCTTTGGAGAAGTTTCTGTTCAGGTGCTTTGTCCATTTTTTAACTTGGGTTACTTGTTTTTCTGATGTTGAGTTTTGTAAGTTCTTTGTAAATTTTGAATATTAACCCCTTATCAGATATATTGGTGAATATGTTCTCCCATTTACCAAATTGTCTTTTAATTTTGTTGATGTTTTCCTTTGCTGTGCAAAACTTTTTAGTTTGATATAGTCCCATCTGTTTATTTTTCTCTTGTTTCCCTTTCCTGGGGAGATATATCCAATAAAATATTGCTACAAGCAATGTCCAAGATTTTTCTACATTTATTTTCTTCTAGGATTTTTATGGTTTGGGGGGTCTAACTTTTAAGACTTTAATCCATTTTGAGTTTATTTTTCTGTGTGGTGCAAAGGTGATCTAGTTTCATTTTTCTGCATGTATCTGTCCAATTTTCCCAACAGTATGCTATTTTTGAATCAACTATCTTTAGCCTATTATATTTGCTTACTTCCTCTGTTGAATATTAATTAGCTATAAAAGTGTGGGTTTATTTCTGGGCTCTCTATTCTGTTCCATTGATCTATGTATCTGGTTTCATGCCAGTACCATGCTAGTTATTTACTATGGCCTTATAGTATAGTTTGATATTTGGCAGCATGATTCTTTAACTTTGTTCTTCTTTCTCAGCATTGCTGTTGCTATGCAGGTCTTCTGTGGTTCCATATACATTTTTGAAATATTTGTTCTAGTTCTGTGAAATACCTCATGGAATCTTGATAGGAATAGTGTTGAATATATAGATTGCTTTGGGTAGTATGGACATTTTGGTGTTGTTAATTCCTTCTACCTATGAACACAATGTGTGCTTCTACTTATTTGTATCTTCTTCAATTTCTTTCTTCAGTGTCTTATAATTTTCTGAGTGTCTTATAATGTCTGTTACATCCTTGGTTAGATTTATTGCTAGGTATTTTAGTTTTTTTGAAACAGTTGTGAATGGGATTGTTTTCTTAATTTCCCTTTCTATTATTTCATTAATGGCATATAAAAATGCCACTGTTTTATAGATTTTAATTTTGTATGTTGCTACTTTGCTGTCTTCATTTATCATTTCTAGTAATATCTTGGTGGAATCTTTGGGATTCTCTATATACAGTATTATGTCATCTGCAAATAAAGACAGTTTTACTCCTTCCTTTCCAATTTAGATGCCTTTTATTTCTTCTTATCTGATTACTGTAGCTAGAACTTCCAGTACTATGTTGAGTAAGAGAAGTGAAAGCAGACATCCCTATCTTGTTCCCGATCTTAAGGAGAATGCTTGTAGTTTTTACCTGTTGAGTATGATGCTAGCAGTGGGTTTGTCATATTTAGCCTTTGTTATGTTTAGGTATGTTCCCTCTATTCCTTCTTTGCTGAGAGTTTTTATCATAAATTGGTGCTGGATTTTATCAAATGCTTTTTCTGCATCTATTGATATGATCATATGGTTTGTAGCCTTCATTTTGTTCATGTGGTGAATCACATTTATTCATTTGTGAATATTGTACCAACCTTGCGTTCCTGGAATATATCCTACTTGATCATGGTGTATGATCTTTTTGGTGCATTGCTGTATTCAGTTTGCTAATATTTTGTTGAGAATTTTAGCATCTATCCTTATCAGTGATATTGGCCTATAATTTTCTTTCTTTGTAGTGTCTTTATCTAGTTTTGGAATTAGGATAATGCTGGCCTTATAAAATGAGTTTGGGAGCCTTCCCTTTTCTTGGATTTTTTTAAGTAGTTTGCGAAGGAGAGGTTTTAGTTCTTGAATTGTTCGGTAAAATTCAACTGTGAAGCCACCTGGTCCATGGCTTTGGTTTTTGGAGAATTTTTTGATTACTGCTTCAGTTTTACTAGGGGTAATCTGTCTATTCAGATTCTTTGATTCTTCCTGATTTAGTTTTGGAAGATTGTATGTTTCTAGGAGTTTATCCATTTCATCCAGGTTGTCCAGTTTGTTGGCATATAGTTTTTCATAATATTGCTTACAGTCCTTTGTATGTCTTTTGTATTAGTTGTTATTTCTCCTCTTTCATTTCTGATTTTAATTATTTGGGTCCCCTCTCTTTTTCAATTGATGAGTCTGGTTAAAGGTTTGTCAGTCTTATTTATCTTTTCAAAGAACCAGTTCTTGGATTCATTGTTCTTTTGTATCATTTTTTTTTTTTAGATTCTATTTCATTTATTTTTGCTCTGATATTTATTATTTCCTTCCTTCTACTCACTTTGGGCTGTGTTTGTTGTTCTTTTCAAGTTCCTTTAAGTGCAAAGTTCAATTGTTTACTTGAGCTTTTGCTCGTTCTTTTGAGATAGGCCTGTAATGCTATGAATTTACCTCTTAGGATTGCTTTCCCAATATCCCACAGATTTTGGATTGTTGTGCCCTCATTTTCATTTGTTACAAGATATATCTTGATTTCTTCCTTGATCTCATTATTGACCCATTCTTTGTTTAATAACATGTTATGTAGTTATCATGTCTTTGTTTCTTATTCAGTGTTCTTGTGATTGATTTCTTTTCATAGAATTTTGGTCAGAGAAGATGCTTGATATAATTTCAATCTTCTTCTATTTATTGTTACTTGTTTTATAACATGCTCTACCCTAGGAAATGTTCCATGTGCAACTGAAACATTTGTATATTTTACAGTTTGGGGATGAAATGTTCTGAAGATGTCAATTAAATCCATTTCATCTAGTGTGTCATTTAACGTCACTGTCTCGATGTTGATTTCCTGTTTGGAAGATCTATCCATTGAAGTCAATGGGATGTTAAAATTCCTGACTATGACTGTATTTCAGTCAATCTCTCCCTTTATGTGCATCAAGATTTGCTTTACTCATAGGTGCTCCTATGTTAGGTGTGTAAATGTTTACTAGGGTTATATCCTCTTGTTGGATTGTTTCCTTTATCGTTATGTAGTGTCCTTCTTTGTCTCTTACTGTAGTCTTGGTTTCAAAGTCCATTTTGTCAGATATAAGTAGCTACCCCAGCATTTTTACCTTTTCATTTGCGTGAAATATCTTTTTCCATCCCTTTACTTTTAGTCTGTGTGTATATTTGGATTGACATGGGTCTCTTAGAGGTAGCATACATATGGGTCTTGTTTTCTTATCCAATCAATTACCCTATGTCCTTGGTTGGAGCATTTAAGCCATTTACATTTAAGGTGATTGTTGATTGATACGTATTTCATTCCATTTTACTGTTAAACTATTTTCATCTTCTTAAAGCAAGCCCTTTAACATTGTTGCAGTACTTGTTTGGTGTTAACCAACTCCTTTAGTGGTGTTTTCTGTGGGAAGCTCCTTATTTCTCCTTCAATTTTAAATGTTAGCTTTGCTGGGTAAAGTACCCTTGGTTGTAGGTCCTTGTTTTTCATCACCTTGAGTATTTCACACCATTTCCTTCCGCCCTGAAATATTACTGTTGAGTAATAGAATGACAGTCTAATAGGTGCTCCCTTGTATGTAACTACCTGATTTTCTCTTGCAGCTTCTCTCCTTGTCTTTAAGCCTTGTCATTTTAATTATGATTTTTCTGGGTATAGGCCTCTTTGGTTCCAACCTGTTTGGGATTTCTGAACTTCCTGGACTTGTGTGTCTTTTTCCTTCACCAGATTAGGGAACTGTTTCATTATTATTTCTTCAAATAGTTTCTCCATCCCTTGCTCGCTCTCTTCTCCTTCTGGTATTCTCATGATGCAGATGTTGTTATGCTTCATGTTGTCCAAAATGTTTCTTAAGCTCTCCTCATTTTTAAAAAAATCTTTTTTTCTTTTACTCTGCCTGGGTGTTTTTTTTCTACCAAAACAATGATTTGATCCTTTGCTTCATATAACCTCCTGTTTATTCCTTCTAGTGTAGTATTTATTTCTGATATTGCATTCTTTATATCTGACTGGTCTTTTTTATTGGTTCTATGTCTTTTTTAAGCTGTTGAGTGTCCTTATAATCATTACTCTAAATTCTCTGTCTGATAATATGCTAACCTCTATTTTATCTTGTTCTTCTGGAGAATTCTCTTGTTCTTTCATTTGCCATCTATTTCTCTGTCTTCCCATTTTTGGCTGTTCTTTGCATTTGTTTCTATGTACTAGGTAGATCTGCAAAGACTGGTGTAGGCCTTTGCCTGACAATGCTTGTGACTGGTCAACTTGTTTAGAGCTATCAGCAATGTACTGCATGTGGCTCCCTCTGCTGGGCCTGAATGTGTACAGAAAGAACTATGTTGTCCTCCATGGCCAGCTTTAATCAGCACTATGCCCCTGAGAGGGTCAACTGAAGTTTCAGAGCTCCCAGAGATCCACCTTAGTTGTTAAAAGATCAATGATATACACTTAAGCTGTATTCAGCAGCCGGGCTTAAGCTCCACAGGGTGGGACAGCGTAATTCCTGTGGGCGGGGCTATTGCTTCCCCTCAGGCTGATGCCACTTGGTGAGGAGTGCTCTGACTGAGAATGATGGTCTCTGTATTATGGGGAATGACTCAGCACAAGGATCCTGGCAGCTGTTCCTTCTGTTCTCTTCCCAGAGCCAGTAACCTCAGGTTCTCCTCAAGCCACTCTAGTCCACTCTGCCCTCCCTCTGCCAGAGCCCAGCATAAGTGGCTGCAAATAGAATTTTGTGCATTGGCTCTTTAAGAGTGCATGTACAGTCATCTCTCCCTGGCACACATAAACCCCACTGCTTTTCACAGCTGGAATTTATATGAGTGTCCTTCCAGGCTCTGGTGCTATATGCTGGGGAGTCCAGCTTAGGGTTTAGACCATACTTCTCAGGAGAACCTCCTGGCCACTCAAAATGTCCCTCCAGCACTTCAGCCACTGCCTGTGGGAACCCAGCCAACCCTCTCACTCCTCCTCCACACTCCCTATTAGTCATGTTGTGTTGAAGTGATTTCTTCTATCTGTCTGTGGTTATAAGGCTCCTCTCCAGCTAGGTTCAGTTGGTTATGCAGGATGATTTCTCTACTATTTAGTTGTTAATTCCAGATTGGTTCTGGGAAGAGGTTAGTGTAGCTTCCACTTACTCCTCCATCATCTGGGTCCATCATCGTGTTGTTTCAAAGCTAACTAGTCCTAGGCAAAAATGGGTCATTTGCTTAAGAATCCACCTGAAAGCATGGTGAATGACTTGAAATTTGTGCCAATTCTCAGGGCTCCTATTGGCTAGGCTCATATATATTAAACAACATGGTCAGGCAGTCCATCTGGAATTCTGAAAGATATAGGTGTTGATAAAAAGAGTGGTAAAGACCATGATTTATTAATTCTATGTGGCTATTAGAGCTCTCATTTTACTCTTGTCCCTTTGGGGACATTTCTGAGGTATAGCTAACACTCTTGAGTTCTTCTCATAAGCAGGCTTAAGCTAGGTTAAATCCTATATGAGGTTAAATCCACCTTATATAACAGAAATTTATGCATTACTTTTAGGATTATTTAGAAAACATAAATTTATTACATTTTTTAAAAAATGTTTCTTCCAGATTTCTGTACCTGCCATTTTCTTGAGATCTAGAAAAGGAATGTTTGAAATGGGCTTCATGATTTCTAATATTAGAAACACTGACATAGAAGAAAAGGAAACCTTGAAATTCATTGTGGGAGCTGCTTCTACTATGGCAGATGAGCTAGCAGGGCCCATGGGAAATCATTTTATAATTTTATAAGTGTAGCTTTCTTCATGGTAAGAGTGTTAGCATATCTTTAAACCAGTCATACCAAATCTCTGAAATGTCTATAACTTTTACGTCAGTTTTTGCCTATCACTCAGTTAGTAGTTATTCTGCAATAATCAAGTGGATTCTCATAATATCTATTATAAAGTGTGATAAAAATTTCAGTGAGCTGTCAAATCTTTTTGAAATCTGAAGAACTTTATGACAAAAACTAATTATGTTAACATTTGATGAGTTGGTAATCAGGACTTAGGCATTCACTTAAACTCCTGGAATCAGTACTTCTAAGTAAATATTTTTTCAGTAGAAAAAGATGAGTTTTATTATGAATATGCAAGGTGGGCCTAAAGTAAGTGTACAGTTCTTTGTATGAAAAATAATACAATAATTAATATATAATAATACAAGAATGAACTCTGTGTTTCATGTACTTCCAACTGTAAACCTACTCTGCCCCATCCTGTATTATTTTTTAAATAGAGCTTTCGAAAAAAAAGGTACGCCCAAATGCATTTTAGACAATTGCCAATCAGACTAAAAATATATCACCCCCAAAACTATTGTGTCATATATATACTGGTAATGAATTTGATAAACATATTTTTGCACAACTCTTCACTTTCTAATGTGCAAGTCCTGTTATCTCTCTGTAAAAACAATAGCCATTACTATACCTTGGTTGAATTAAATCACTTGCCTTACTGCTAAATATGCCTCTGTTTTTAATTTGCTTTACAGTTATTAATATGTAGTAAATAGCTTAAAGGATATACATTTAATTCTAGAAATAAAAGGTATCTTGAATTGAGTCTGACTCTGCAATCAAAATCACCCTCATGCTGCTCTTGTCTCAGTATGTGGCTCTGGACGATTCATTTTATGAATTGAACTTACATTACTTACCTGTAAGTTCATTTTTCATGAACTTACATTACTTGCCTGCAAACTAGAGAGATTAAATTAGATATTCTCAAAGATGATTTTCCCCTCTATATATCAAAACAATTATTAAAGAGAATCTTTTTGTTATCAGTTTTCAGAATGGGAATGGGGAAACCATGGCACACAAAAGTTAAAAAGTGCTTCTTGTGATTTTTATCAGGAGCTCATCATATCTCTGGTATAGCTTCTTCTACAAAGCACTGGGGCTGAAAAGACCTACTTCACTACAATTTTAAGTGTCAACAATGATTTAAGAGAAGCAGTTTCAGGCATTATTTTCCTTTATTACTGAGTGAAAGTTTTTCAAATGCACGTTGAGATGACCTAAGAATTAGGAGAGAAAATAATGAACCACTGATGAAGAAGAAATGAATCTTGAAGAGAATCCTAACAAAGAAGCATTTATCATTCTTTCTTCTTGATTTATCTTCTTAGTCTGAATGAACATTAGCTTTTTCCTCAGTGTGACGGATGGCAGCTTTGAAATGGCATTCTTCTCTAATGAAATTCAGATTCCTATGATAAAACAGGATAATCAACATTTACAGTTTCCATCTGCCTCTACTGTACTTTGGTCAATTTGTAAATAGCACCTGATGCATAAATCAATACTTTAGTATGATATGGTAGAGCAATTCAGGACTCTCCACTGGTTTTGCAAATCTGTTCTCTTTAGATGATCACTATTCAGCTTAAGCATTATAGAGAAAAAAATTGAAGGCTCTGTTGGTCTCTGGCAAATTTTTTCTTGCCCACATTTATTTGTGGTTTCTTTTTATCTTCTCTTTGGGCTTCCTTTGTAGCTCTTTTGCACTGTACCAGTTATCCAGAGCACTTTAACATGAAGTTATCTGCTGAAGAAATCCATCTTAACTGTTTAATGATTCAATATGTATATTTCCTTAGGGTTAAATTTGTATTTTAAAGAAAAGACTGCCTCTAATGATAGATCAATGGGAAATGAGGCAGCTGGGAGGTGCCACATAATTTTTAGATATATTCATGCTATGATGTCTTCTCAGTGGCACTGCAATTACAATACACAGGAGCCATGGTTCTTAAATTGATAATGCCAATTCTGAGACCCCCATATTGGATGTATTGAATTATAATCTATGATATTAAAACAACATTTTTAAAAGCTCATAAAGTGATTTTGATGATCAACTTTGAGAACCATTGATACTTGTGCCTGTGTGTTTTGCCCATCATAAAGGACACAGGTTAGAGAAGAGTCCTAATTCTCAGATGTCCTTTCCTTATCTATTGTGGGATTGCTTGAGGATGTGGAAACAAACCCTGGGGATCTTTGCATATAGGGACCACTTATTAACTCACTTATTCACTCAATACACATATATTAAACATATACTGGGGCAAGATATTGTGCTATGCCATGAGGATATGAAAATGAAGAAAACTGGTTTCTAATTTTGAAGAGCTAACAGTTTAGTGGAGAATAACATACGGTATATTTATAACATAAATACTATAATACAGCTCTGTGTAGAGTGTATTAATTGTAACCTGAACCCTAGCTATATTTTTTAAGCTTATTTAAAAAATTGGAATACCTCTAAAAAGTTATGTTTGTGGTAGTGAAAAAGTGGGAAAATATTTTCTCTAACATTCATTATGGTTTTAAAAGTAATACTTCACTTTCCTTTTACTCTTTTTGTGTTGTTGTGAATAGCTCTGTGTAAGCCCATAAAATAAAAAAATGCTAGAACTATAATCTAATCAAACTTCTTTTTTTCCCTCCAGTAATGGCCAAAGCAGATATGTTTCAAATTGAATTACTCCATAAATTAGAGCCAGAATCTTTGATAAAAATAATTTTCAAATATTAAAATCAATATGTGAATAATTTTTATTTAATGTAACATAGTTTAACAAGTTTTGTATTAGCTTGCCCTGATTTTCAAATAGGTACTTAATGTTCCATATCATATAGGTGACTCAAAAGCAAACAGCTGAATCACCTAAAGAATTGGAATTCAGCTCTTTCAGATACTATTTTTACCTAAGATAACGGGACCACATCATATCTCCTATTCAGAATAATCTTTTGATATTAATATGGACTGTGAGCACTGGATCTGAATACATTTATTATTTTCGTAAAAATATACAATTCATGTAGATTTACAATGCAGATTACATTGTTTACCAATTTAAGAAAAAACTTTAAGACATTTTGATAGGATACTTTTGGTCATAGCTCTTTTCTAGACCAAAAAGTGAGGCCTTCCCTAACCTCCCACTGAGAAAGAAAAAAGAAATCAAAACCCAAAGGAACATTATAATTATATATATATATGTATATACATATATGTATATATATCTTATTTCTTTGTGTTACAAAACAAATACCCTTAATGCAAATAGATAGCCAGCAAGTGGCTTACAAAGCTATAGTGAATTTTCAGCTCTTTTATTTAAAGGTTTATTTTATTCTTATTCAAGAGAGAGGAGGAGAGGGGGAGAGAGAGAAACATCAATCTGTTTGCCTTCCTCATGAGCCGCTGGGAATCAAACTAGTGAACTTTCAGTATATGGGATAATGCTCCAATCAACTGAGTCACACCAGCCAGGGATTCAGCTCTTTTATTACTAGATTATTTTTAAAAATTTATTTTTAGTTATAGTTGATTTACAATATTATATTAATTTTAGGTATACAACATAGTGATTAGACATTTATATACCTTATGAAGTGATCGTTCTGATAAGTCCAGTACCCATCTTGCACCACACATAGTTATTACAATATTAATTACAGGGATATAAAGTATAGTGTAGGGGATTTGCAGTACATTTTACATGGAATTAAAGCTATAGTTATTAAATATCATCCTACCTTTAGTAAAAAGTTGGTAGATATTCAATTCATGACAGTAGTTACATTAAACTTGTCTTGATGTCTTGTTTTACATAATTCTTTAGCTGTGCCTTCTATAGTCACCTCTGGCATATGCTTTGATATTTGACTAGTCACACCCTTCAACATTCCTCAGTTGGGTTGGATTAAATTCTGTTTTCCACACTGCTAAAATAGCTGCTCAGTTGTTATCATATTGCCTTATGTTAATTTTCTTCATAGCACTTTTTGCTTTCTGGTGTATTCTTTTATTTGGTGTATTTGTCTATCTCTCTATATTAGTCTATTACCTCCAGTGACAATCAGTGGATATATGAACATTTTTGAGAGTCTATGTGGAGTCATAAATTCTAAAACAAATATAGAGACAACCATGCATGTAGAAATTTAAATATATTTAAATTTTTCTTGTTGTTCATGTAATAACTAAAGGATAATATTTGCCAGTAGCAAGCAAATGCAAATAAATTTGAAAATGCTAATTAGTAATTAGATAATTTGATATTACTCTTTGAAATTTAAGACTCGTGAAACTCCTAACATATTTGTGAAGTGTGAGTATATTTTCACTTACTAATAGCTATAATCAAGATAATAGACTTCTCTGTAGCTGTTGGAAATACAGCAATTACTTTGATGCATAACTTAACCATGAGTACAATTCCAACATTTGCTGATAGTTTTTCCTTCCTTTGAATAAGAGTCAGTCTTGGAGAGATGATTGATGATTATTTAAATTCACTTAGGTTTAAGAAGAAATCAAAGTGTAATGTTAACTTTATTGAGATTTTGGTAGAGCTAAACTGGGAAAATGAGGGAAAGAAAAAGGGGAAAAAGTCTTAGGACTTCTGGCTTTTCATTTATGAGACTATTTTAGAATACTTTGGCAGTTTATTTTACTTTCTCTTCCCAGTGATGATTGAAGATTTTTTGTTTGATTTTGAGTTCTGTGTTATCCATACTGTGGATGAAGGGGATTTTGCTGGTTAAGATGCAGCCCTCATTTTGCTCCAACTGTGCTTTTTCAAGTTCATTCCTTGATGCTGAGACTGAATGATTAGTAAATTATACATTTGAGGAGAAATTAGGTGTGTGCATAGAAAATTTGCAAATTGCCAAACTCTTCTGCTTTCATATGTGAAATATATGTGTAGAATTCAGGCTTCATACTTTCTTTTGAAAGACAATGTGATTTCTGGAATAAATTACAAGATGGCTTAAGGGTATACATACTCTGTTAACACACCATAAGCATAAAGGAGATTCCAATATAGTAGTAGTACTTAATTCAATTTTCCCTTTAAATGCATTTGGTTTTATAGCTTTATTAATCATTATAGAGTTACTTTATAGCCATAATGAACTTTATTTCTCTTGGAAACCTAACTATACCTCTATTCTCTTGTATTAGGATGTACATGTGTATATGTATGTACACATGTATATATGTATGTACAATATTGAGGATATGCACATATACAAATATAAGCAACATGTGCAGACATTTTTTTGGCATGACCTTACCACCTCGATCAGTAAGAGGGCAGACCTTTTTAGTTATTTTTTTCAGGCTTTCTATTTGTGTAACTGGGGCAGGCAAAAATGTAGATAAATAAAATTCAGTGGGTTTTACTTTTAGGGCTTCAAAAAATACTGACCTTTTTCCACGCTTTTGTCTTCCTTACTTATACAAATCAAATAATTACCTGAAAAAGAAGTACCTGAGTATATATGCAAAATATTGTATGTTTATAGACATGAGAATTTTTCAGTAATAAAAGTCCTTAGTGTCAACATATTCTTTAATGTTTTTTTAATTTTTTTTGCCTCAAAAAAGTTAACTAAATTATAGGAACAAAGGAGAGATTCTGAATGATTTTGTTTGTATGTTTAGGTTGTAGATGTCTAATAGAAATGAACAGCAAATCAACTTTCTCACAGATTTTGGGGGTTATTCATTATTAAGTGATTCAAAAAATTGTCTAAAACTTGGACATACTAATGTTACATAAATTTCAAAGAAAAAGGAATCTATACTGAAAAGGAAAAAATATGCCAAACACAAATTGCTTCTAAAAATAATTATTTCCTTCATTTTTATTTATTTTTAAAATATTGAAAAAGAAATTGCTGGAGAGGGAAGATGGCAGTGAGATAGGTGGGAGTGGAGTCCATTTCCGCCTGCACATGGGTGAAACACCAAGCTGATCTTCTGAGGAACAGAGCAAACAGCCAACAGTATCCCAGCATATATGAAGGTTGGAGACCAAAAATTGTAGAGGACATTGAAAAATCAGATGAGTAGGTAGAAGCTGTGAACACCAGGATAGCTTCTGGAAGAGGAAATGCACCACCAGATAACAACAGAAGAAGGTGAAGAGATAGTGGAAGCCACACTAACTCAACCCAGGACCTATCTGGAAATACAACTAAATGGTGGAGACATTAATCAGAACAAACAACTGAACAAGAGCTAGAGAGAATCCTCAAAACCTTGTACACATGGAAGAACCAGCTTCAACACAACCTGCCCACACCTGCACAAAAGAATACAAGACATGGTGGTTGGAGTGACACTCAGTTAACCAGCTGGAGGGAAGGACTCACCAAAGAAAGACCCAACAGCAATCAAAACCCAAAGACATACAGAGAGCCAACATAAACGACAGTCCAAGACCAGCAAGCTCAAGAGATCAAGGAGACTGCACCACTGAATCCCAAAGGTCTTCTATCATAGAAGTTCACTCCATCAACCCAGGGAGTCAGAACAGATCAATTTAAAAAGCAGTTGCTAACAAGAGGAGTCTCACAAACAATGGGAAGACAAAGAAACAATCCCCAAATGAAAGGAAAGGAGGAAACCTCAGAAAAAATGCTAAATGAAATAGAGGCAAGTCAATGATCAGATATTGAGTTCAAAGCAGTGGTTATCCAGAAGCTCAAAGAGCTCACAGAGAATGACCAAAAACTACAGGGAAACTACAATGAACTCACAGCAAACTATATCAACATGAAAAAAGAAATAGAAACTATCAACAAGGGCCGAGAAGAAATGAAGAATACAATTTCTGAAATGAAGAACACAGTAGAAGGAATCAAAAGCAGGCTCAATGAAGGAGAGGATCAGATCAGAGAGCTGGAAGACAAGGTAGAAAAAAATTCCGAGAATGAGAAAGAAAAAGAAAAGAGGCTCAGAAAGAATGAAAAGGGGTTAGGGGAAATACAGGACAACATGAAACATAATAATATCCATATAATAGGGATACAAGAAGGAGAAGAAGAGCAAGGGATAGAAAACCTGTTTGAAAAAGTAATGATGAAAAACTTCTCTAATCTGATGAGATAAGAAGTCACACAAATCCAGGAAACACAGAGAGTCCCAATCAAGAGGAACCCAAAGAGGCCCACTTCAAGACACATCATAATTAAAATGGCAAAATTCCAAGAGAAAGAGAGAATTTTAAAGGCAGCAAGGGAAAAACAGGAAGTAACATACAAGGGAGCCTGATAAGACTAGCAGCTGACTTCTCAGAAGGGAATGGCAAGAAATATTCCAAATAATGAGAACCAGAGGCCTGCAACCAAAACTACTTTATCCATCAAGGCTCTCAATTAAAATGGAAAGCCAAATAAGGAGCTTCCAAAAGAAGCCTCAAAGAATACACCTCCATCAAACCAGCTCTGCAAGAGATGCTAAGGGTTTGCTTTAAGAACAGGAAGAAAAACAGTGAAAGAGAGAGGAACACAGGTATGAAAAAATGGCAATGAATAAGTACCTATCAATAATAACATTAAATGTAAATAATTTAAACACTCCAATCAAAAGACACAGAATAGCTGAATGGATAAGAAAACATGACCCACACATATGCTTACAAGAGACCCACCTCAGAACAAAAGACCTACACAGACTGAAAGTGAAGGACTGGAAACAGATATTCCAAGCAAATGGGCAGGGAAAAAAAAGGCAGGGTGGCAATACACATATCAGACAAATTGACTTCAAAAAAAGGGTTATAAAAAGAGACCCAGAATGTCACTTCATAATACTCAAGGGAAGAATCCATCAAGAAGACATAAACATTGTAAATATATATGCACACAACATAGGAGCACTGAAATACATAAAGAAAATCTTGGAGGACTTCAAGAAAGATATTGACAGCAACACAATTATAGTAGGGGATTTTAACACCCCACTGTCAAAAATGGATAGATCTTCCAAACAAAATATCAACAAAGATATTGTGGCATTGAACAATGCCCTAGATGAAATGGACTTAACTGATATATATAAAGCCTTCCATCCCAAAAAAGCCAAATACACATTCTTTTCAAATGCACATGGAACATTTTGAAAGATAGACCACATGATAGGACACAAAACAAGGCTCAGCACATTCAAGAAAATTGAAATCATATCAAGCATTTTCTCCAACCCCAAGGGACTGAAACTAGAAACCAACCTCAAGGAAAAAAACCCCAAACACTCAAACTTGTGGAGATTGAATACCAGGCTGTTAAACAGTGAATGGGTCAAGAATGAGGTCAGGAAAGAAATAAAAAAGTTTCTGGAAACAAATGAAAATGAACCCACAATAATCTAAAACTTATGGGACACAGCGAAGGCAGTCTGAGATGGAAGTTTATAGTGATACAGACCTACCTTAAAAAAATAGAAACATTTCAAACAAACATCCTAACCCTTTGCCTACAAGAACTCGAGGAACAACAACAAAGACAGCCCAGAGCAAGGAGAAGGAAGGAAATAACCAAGATCAGAGCAGAATTAAATGGCATAGAGACTAAAAGCACAATTCTAAGGATCAATAAATCCAGGAACTGGTTCTTTGAAAAGATAAACAAAATCAACAAGCCTTTAAGCAGGCTCATCAAGAAAAAAAGAGAGAGGACCCAAATAAACACTATCAGAAATGAAAGAGGAGAGATTACAACTGATACCACAGAAATACAAAGGATTGTAAGAAATTACTATGAAGAACTGTATGCCAAGAAATTTGAAAAACTAGGTGAAATGGACAAATTTCTAGAAAAATATCATCCTCCAAAACTCAATGAAGAAGAAGCAGAAAGCCTGAACTGACCAATAACAGCAGATGAAATTGAAGCAGTAATCAAAAAACTCCCGACACACAAAATCCCTGTACGAGATAGTTTCACAGGAGAATTCTACAAAGCATTAAAGGAAAATCTAACCCCTGTCCTTCACAGATTATTCCAAAAAATCCAAAATGATGGAAGACTCCCAAACTCTTTTTATGAAGCCAGCATCATCCTAATCCCCAAACCAGATAAAGACACAACAAAGAAAGAAAACTTCAGGCCAATATCTCCGATGAACATAGATGTAAAAATTCTTTTCACAAGCATGAAGAATTGTAGCCCCGGAAAATCACACGTGTCTGAGCTCAGCTCCATGTGATGAACTACTCCCGTGTGGGGTGGCATGATCCATGCCTGTGGAAAAGGATTTCTTAAGAAAAAAGGGGGAGATATGGGAATTCTTTCCACATGCGTGTAAACACACAGTCCTGAGAATTTACATGTAAAGAACATGGCTCCGCGTGAGGAAAAATTATCCCCGTGTGGATCATGGCAGTGAAAAGGGAATCCTCTAATGGGAATTTGGCAAAAATGTATCTTAACAAATTCTGTAACTTGCTGAGTCTCTCTTCCTTCCTAAGGTCAGGAAGCTTAAGTTAATGAATCCCTGCCTCAATGTTCTATGGTCCCAAAAGTTAACAGCCCTAGTTAGCTTACCCTCAAATTACTTGTCTCCTGTTTAATGTATACCCTGGTCCTGTCTGCCACCGGACCTGAATTTACATCCTAATGCTTTGTTAATGAGTAAACCTATCCCTTATCTATTCCCTTCCCATATATCCTCATGACTCAGCTGAAGACCCCTGTTCTGCATAAGTTCATGAATAATCAATCCAATGTAAATGTGTCGTAAAACTTTAATAAAAATGCCGGCTAAGCTACCCACGAGGCCTTTTTTCCAAGGTGGAGGAAAAGACCCGTGGCTGCCAGATTCTTTTCTCCAAGCATGTCTCTGGGTAAGTTTGATTCACACGTCAGGGTACGGTTCCCCAAGGATTTCGCTGGGACAAAATCCCAACGTCACATAGATGCTAAAATCCTCAACAAAATATTGGCAAACCACATCCAGCAATACATTAAAAAGATCATACACCATGACCAAGTGGGATTCATCCCAGGGATGCAAGGATGGTACAATATTCACAAATCAATAAATATAATGCATCACATAAAAAAAAGAAAGACAAAAATCACATGATCATATTAATAGATGTGGAAAAAAGAATTTGATAAGGTACAGCACCCATTTATTATAAAAACACTCAGCAAAGTAGGAATAGAGGGAGCATTCTTCAACATAATAAAGGCCTTATATGAGAGACCTACAGACAACATCATACTCAATGGGCAAAAACTTAGAGCTTTGCCACTAAGATTGGGAATAAGACAAGGATGCCCACTTTCACCACTCCTATTCAACATAGTACTGGAAGTCCTAGTCACAGCAATCAGGCAAGAAAAAGAAATAAAAGGCATCCAAATTGGAAAGGAAGAAGTAAAACTATCATTGTTTGTAGATGACATGATTGTATACATTGAAAATCCAATAGACTCTACCAAAAGACTACTCCACCTAATAAATGAATTTGGCAAAACAGTGGGATACAAAGTCAATACTCAGAAATCAAAGGCACTTTTGTAGACCAACAATGAAATATCAGAAACAGAAATCAGGAGAAAAACCCCATTTGCTATAGCAACAAGAAAAATAAAGTACCTAGGAATAAACCTAACCAAGGAGGTAAAAGACCTGTACTCAGTAAACTACACAACACTAAAGAAATTAGGGAAGACACAAACAAATGGAAGCATGTACCATGCTCATGGATTGGAAGAATTAACATAATCAAAATGGCCATACTACCCAAAGCAATTTGTAGATTCAATGCAATCTCTATTAAAGTACCAATGACATACTTCACAGATATAGAACAAACATTTCAGAAATTTATGTGGAACCAAAATGACCCTGAATAGCTGCAGCAATTTTGAGAAAGAAGAACAAAGTAGGAAGGATCACAATACCTGATATCAAACTGTATTCCAAGGCCACTGTAATCAAAATAGCCTGGTACTGGCATAAAAACAGACAGATAGACCAATGGAACAGAACGGAGAGCCCAGAAATAAACCCAAGTCTCTATGGTCAATTAATATTTGACAAAGGGGGAAGAAGAATAAAATGAAGTAAAAATAGCCTCTTCAACAAATGGTGTTGGGAGATCTGGAGAGCTACATGCAAAAAAATGAAACTCGAGCACCAGCTTACACCATACACAAAAATAAATTCAAGGTGGATAAAAGAGTTAAATATAAGTCACGACACCATAAAAGTCCTGGAGGAAAACATCAGCAGGAAAATCTCAGACATTCCTTGCAGCAATATCTTCACTGATATGTCCCCTAAAGCAAGGAACATAAAGGAAAGAATAAACAAATGTGACCTCATCAAATTAAAAAGCTTCTGCATGGCTAAAGAAAACAGCATTGAAATGAAAAGAGAACCAACTATATGGGAAACCATATTTGCTAATGATAATTCAGACAAAGGTTTGATCTCCAAAATATATAAAGAACTCACATCACTCCACTCCAGGAAGACAAAAAACCCAATTAAAAAATGGGCAGAAGGCCTGACTGGTGTAGCTCAGTGGATTGAGCGTGGGCTGCAAACCAAAGGGTTGTTGGTTCGATTCCCAGTCAGGGCACATGCCTGGGTTGCAGGCCAGGTCCCCAGTGGGGTCCATGAGAGAGGCAACCACTCATTGATGTTTCTCTCCCTCTCTTTCTCTCCCTTCCCCTCTCTCTAAATAAATAAATAAAATCTTTTAAAAAATGGGCAAAAGACTTGAACAGACACTTCTTCAAGGAGGACATTCAGAGGATCCAGAGACATGAAAAGATGCTCAGCATCACTAGCCATCAGAGAGATGTAAATTAAAATCACAATGAGATACCACCTCACACTGGTCAGAATGGCTATCATAAACAAATCAACAGACAAGTGTTGAAGAGGATGTGGAGAAAAGGGAACCCTAGTGCACTTTGCTGGGAATGAGACTGGTGAAGCCACTGTGGAAAACAATATGGAATTTCCTCAGAAAACTAAAAATGGAACTGCCTTTGGACCCAGCAATTCCACTGCTGGGATTATACCCTAAGAACCCTGAAACACCAATCCAAAAGAACCTATGCACCCCAATGTTCATAGCAGCACAATTTACAACAGCCAAGTGCTGGAAGCAACCTAAGTGCCCATCAGTAAATGAGTGGATCAAAAAACGGTGGTACATTTACACAATGGAATTCTACGCAGCAGAGAGAAAGAAGGAACTCCTACCCTTTGCAACAGCATGGATGTAATTGGAGAGCATTATGCTAAGTGAAATAAGCCAGGCAGTACGGGACAAATACCATATGATCTCACCTTTAACTGGAACCTAATCAAGAAAAGAAAAAAAGCAAGAAAAACATAACTAGAGACATTGAAATTAAGAACAATCTAACAATAGCCAGGGGGTGAGGGGAGGGGACTGTGGGAAGAAGGGTTTTCAGGAACCACTATAAAGGACACATGGAAAAAACCAAGGGGGAAGGTAGAAGCAAAGGAGGTAGGTGGGTTTGGCTGGGGTTGGGGGGAGTAGTGGGGGAGGGATGCAGACAACTGTATTTGAACAACAATAAAGTAATTGAAAAAAAATTTAGTTTTTAAATTTAAACAGTCTCAGATGACAAACTAAGGAACAGCTCAAAATAGTAATACATTTTTGTTTTGTTAGACCAGTTCAAACTTTAGAGTATCATAGAGGGGAAAAGGAAGTGACAGAGACAGAAACAAGAAAGAAAGGCAAAGAAAGAGAGCAGGAGAGATAGGGAAAGGCAGGAGACAGAGAATGAGAGAAAGGGAGCAGAGGCATGGAGGAAGTGGAGAGAGAGAGAGAGATGCTCTCACAAAGAGAAGTATGATAAGCACTAAGGCATTCTTTCCAGGTCTAAGTAGCACCATTATAACTATTTCTTGCGATTGCAGATGGAGTGTCAGAAAAGAGCTGTCACTGTCAGAGTCTGATATTTATTGGAACAGAGCAAAGGAATTTGGGGATTTGCCTATTGTAGAAGTTTCAGTTATTCTACTAGGACAGGTGGTAACCTTTAAACGAAAATGTGATCATTTAGATTAGAAGCTGACATTTGATTTCCCTGTATACTCAACTCTTCACTACAATTTGCTTCTCTGAACAAGGCAGTGAAAGGCACTGAAAATAGTGTCTGCCCTATTAAAATAAAAAAAAAACTCTATTTCAAAAGTTGCAGGAAAAATTATTGAAAAAATATTGGAACTGCTTTCATGAATAGAACATTGAGAAAAGCAGTATCAACAGAAATAAAATCTATTGCCACAGTCCTAATGTTGCTTAATTTACACATTAAATGAGGTTAAATCCCTGTGGGACTTTGGCCCAAGCCAGTATATTGGACAGTCAGGTCAAGGGTCACTGTCTCCACTAATATTTTTCTTTAATACTATTGGGTTGGCCAAAAAATTCACTTAGTTTTTTTGCATACAATGGCTCTAGTAGTGGTTAGTTATCTTTAACTTCATTTGAAACAATTTTGTTAGATTTTATTGTGACCACTGTCATATCAGCATGCATTTTAAAAAATATCAACATTTTTTAATTTGTGTACAGCCATTTTAATATTGAAGATGGAAGAAAATACACAACACTTTTGGTGTATTATGCTTTATTATTCAAGAAAGGTAAAAACACAACTGAAATGCAGAAAAAGATTTGTGCAGTGTATGGAGAAGGTGCTATGACTGATTGGATGTATCAAAAGTGGTTTGTGAAGTTTCTTGGTACTACTGACATTTTGGCCAAATAATTCTTTGCTGTGGGGCTGTCTTATGCATTGGAAGATGTTTAGCAGCAGCCCTGGCCTCTACGCACTAGAAGCCAATAGCAAAAGATAGCCAACGTACTCAAAATATCCAAACCAGTACAATTATTGGTGAAAATGAAAAATTTGTCCTTTATTTTATGGAAAAAACCATATGGACTTTTTGGCCAGCCCAGTACTTCAACTGGTCATATTAGAATGTCCTTGTCAGATGTAAATGTTGTTGGCTCTGTTCCTGTCTCCCTGTCTCAAGGCCTGTCTCAATAGCTCTCAAGGACCTCTCTATTTCCACTTCTATATTGTTGACCTCTAAGTATGACCTCTAAGTTGACCTCTAAGTGAAGCCAATTTCTGACCCGGGCTCTAGGTCCCTTTCCCTTTTACCTGCTTAGGAATGCCTCCCATTTTTATTACTTTTTACTCTGTCTTCAGCTTCTTCCTCATTAGGGATTTCTTCATAGAAGTTTTTAAATTTATACAAGTCTTTCCTATATTAAAACAACAACAGAAACAAAACAAATTTAAAACATTTTTTACCCTACTTCTTCAGCTACTGCTGTATCTGACTTCTCTTTCCAAGTAAACTTTCCTAAATTATTCTACTGCACCATCTTCGTATTTTCAGCTTTCTCTTTAAAGGCTGCCCCATGTTTCTGCAGCCACCTGTCAGCTGTAAGCCTGCACAGGGCAGGTCACATAGGGGGTTGATTATTTGTGGTGGCTATCTTGAAATTCTTTATAATTTTACCTTTGAATGCATGCTTTGTAAGTGAAGTCAGATGAGATAGTGGATCATACTTCTGACAGTGGATTACGCTTCAGGGCTTGGAGCTTAGCTCTTGCATGTGGTCACATCTCAGTCTTCCTGCCTCCCTGGGAAGCTGGCTCCAAGTCTCTGCCCAAGGAACATTGTCACTCTGCCTGAGGCAGCAGCTGGTTTCTTTGGGAAGGGTTGTGGGAAGAAGGGTTGTATTTGCAGCAGCCTTACACTCCTGGTAGCCCCCTGGGAGCTACTAGCACAAGCGTAGGGAAGGTATGCACTGCAGTGTCTGGAGGTTGGGGTGAGTGTAAGGCTGTACCGCCTACCCCATACCCTGCTGGTAGCTGCCTGGTGAGCTGTGGTGGTGCTGTGGGATGACTCAGCTGGGGCTTCTTGCTAACCCCCATCCAGGTACCTAATGCATGAAGATTGCATTTCCTTGCGGGTTCCTGGTCCACTATTGGTTGAGGCATGAAAAAGGAGATTGACTTCTCTGCCTCTTAAGGGCCTGCACATTCATTTTTGCACTGAAACTTGCTTGTAGCTGGCCCTGACTGGAAGTTGTTTCCCCCAAGGTCATGGTGACCTACTTGATGCAAAACTCAGTGGATCCTCACTGGCTTTTCCTCCCTCACTTCTAGGGAGCGTGTTGGGCACCTTCTACTGCTTCTTCCTCCTTAACCCCTTTCTTCTCTACACTTCAGCTGCTACCATATATTCCTGGTTTTTCTCCTATGTTTCCCTGTCAGTCTGCTTTGCTTACTGTTAATGCTTGGAGGGGTGGGATGGAGAGGGAGATTGATTTGATTTTCTGTTCTTCTCATTCATACACTCCCTTTTCATGGATTTTAGTCTACTGTGTGCTGACAACCCTGCCCAATTCACGGCTTTTGCTCAGACCTGAGATCACAGCCCTGGCTATTCCACTGTGTCCAGTGACTCGATCTTACTTTAGGGTCCATATGTTCTTCTCAGGCAGCTGAGAATTCATCTTCGGTAATAATAGCGGCTGCTCATTCAGCACCTCCTAAAAGCTAGGCTTGTTGTTTATGTTCTTTATTTCTAGGACTCCCAATTTTGCTTTAAAGGTAAGAATTATCATGTAAATTTTATACATGAAGAAACAAAAGTGCAGAGAGCTTAAGAAACCATCGTGAAGTTATACAACTTCTACATTATTCAAGTGTTGGTTAAATTCCAAAACATATCTTTCTATTATTGTCCAAAAGTACAGTAGTGATATTGGTATTAGATGCTGATGGGCCTTTTGTTATATTTTCTTGGTAAAAATAATAATAAGCACTGGTTATCTAACAGTCTCTGTATTCTAATTGCTTTACATGTTAACTCAATTAACAATCTTATAAGAACTATTATTGTAGAGTTAGAGACACTGAGGCACAGAAGAGTTTAGTAACTGAGGTCACACAGGTAGTAGGAGGAAAAGAACCAGGATTTTAACCAAGACAGTCAGCCTCCAGACTCTGGGTTGTAGCCACCACACCCCGCTGCCTTTCTTGTGCTGTTCAGTCTGAAGTCACAAGTCAACTCTGAGGACTTTGGAAAGTGGCTTCTCCATATCTCACATTCTCTACATTTTAAACAGTGATAATTGTATATTTTTACTCTGTCTTCACTGGAAAACATCTGGGGGAAAGTTAAAAGCACACCCTTTCTCTAGGTAAAACATGCCAGATACCATTTTAAACACAATTTTTAAATTTTGTTTAGCTCCCTGTACTGTATTTCTTCTTGGATGGAGAACTCAAGATCATATAGTTCTAAATTATTCTTTTGAAGTTTCAATTTGCCATAGTTATATAATGTGGGGGAATAATAAAATGCTTAAAATGCTGAAATAAGTGCTATGGAGGCAACATTTTAAAAATGTATAA
This sequence comes from Micronycteris hirsuta, assembly GCA_004026765.1. NCBI lineage: Eukaryota > Metazoa > Chordata > Mammalia > Chiroptera > Phyllostomidae > Micronycteris > Micronycteris hirsuta. The sequence goes on along the minus strand of PVJI01009956.1, from coordinate 22,467 downwards.
TTAATTCATTCATCAAAAATTTACTGAGTGTCTGCTATGTGCTAGGTATATTTCTAGGCTTAGGGGAGACCACAATGAATAAGATATGTTTCTATTCATACAGGCTTCATTTTCCCAGGGGAGGCAGGAAAAGGCAGAGGCCATAACTCTATGGGTACGTGGAGAGCAGGATCTCCAGGAATCTCCAGACAGGAGGTAACTGGTCTGCTAAGGCCATGGCAGCTGTAGCACCTCAGACGGCATCTATCAGCAGTAGACCTCACTTTAAATCCTGGCTACAACTGACTATTTAACCTCTCAATACCTCATTTTCCTCATTTACGAAATGCGTTCCCACCTTATTGCATTGTAAGAAGGATTAAATGAATTAATCTATATAGTGTTAAGAGCATCATAAGCAGTAACTAAATGTTAACCAATATTATTACTATTTTAATTACTATCATTAGAGCTGAAGCTGAGCTCAAGGAAAGGTAAAATTATTTCTCTTAGAGGAGCACATTATATAGTATCCCAAAATACTCCCACCCACCCAAAAGATTTAATCAAGTGAGTACACATATTCAAAGCGACAGGCTCCAATTCCCCAGAAAAGGTAACCATGGCATTATCTGCCTTTTCTCTCTCTGGTTTCTCCCTGTGTCACCCTGGGCATTCTCAATAGTTGTGGCTAGAGATGGAGTAGAGAGCATCAACCCCTTCTGAACCTTAGCATGTCTGTTCCTGAGCTTTTATCTCAATAGATACTTCTAGAGGGTAGCCAAGAAATAGTATCGGTACTCAAGGCAACCGGTATGAGCATATCAGTGTCACTGACTAAAAGCTTGAGCTTTTGATAATGCTTTCCCTAGGACTCTGCCTTTGGAACCTGGGAATTGCATCTTATAGGTTAATCTGCTGATGACCCAGAAGCAAACTGATTTTCATTGGAATATGGCTTCTAAATTTATTGAAAGGAATACAAAATAAGGCAACAGTAAAAACAAATTCACATTTTACTATTTAAGAAATTGATGCAGATTCTGGCCTGCAGAATCCGTATGTTGTGGCTGTTTTATAAATAAATGCACACAGACTACAGAGATCCTGTGGAGAAAACGGGGATTGCACAGCCACTTTCTGAGTCAGAGAGCACCCCAATCCCTGCCTATACAGGTCTTTTTATTGTTTTTCTGGGTACATTACATCAGAATGGGCTTCATTTACCATGCATAGGTTCGCATTAGGCGATAGACAACAAAGGAGAGGATGTTGCTAAATACATCAAAGAAGGATATTTGCAAATGTAAAGGGAAAAATGATTGGACTGGTTACATTCCATACTTGAGAGGTTTAGCACAGACTTTTAGGAAGTTACTTTAGAGATATGCAGTAAACATTTGTTGCCTCCATCCAGGGTGAGAGTTGTAGCAAGAGCGGGCCTCATAGCATCCTAGGTACAATGCAGGCCTGATTTCCCCACGGGAAAACCTGTCAGTGGATGTGGGGCCTGCTTGTGGAATCTTGCGTCCCACTGAGCTTTTGGAGTGAGAGTTGAGCTACAGTTCCCACGATATGTGGAATGGTTCTCTGTTGGAGTACAATACTTTTTATTTTTCCAAGATGAGATCATTATAGCCAGTCTTTAAAGACAGAATGACAGGATACGCCATCTCTTCTATAATTGACAGGAGTTCCACTCCTGTCCTGTATCCATCAGGGAAATGAAATCAGCGTTAAGTGTTTTGACAGAAGTTAAGGCAGAACATTGATTAAGTGTTAGAGACCTGAAAAAGCAAAGGTGAGACTGAGGGAACGCAGATAAGAACTAAAGCTAGCAGCTACCACCCTTTGGACTGAGGGAATAAAGAAGGGGGTTAGGCTGTCAAAATCTAGAAGCTTAGTGGTAGAATACTGGGACTCTGACCTCTGAGGAAGAAGTCACTGCCCTGTTGCTGCTTCTACCTTGTAAGAGGCACTGTGGGATCTTTCCGGCATGTGGGGTAAAAAACTGAAGATTGGAATTAACTGCCTCTGCCAGATTGAAAAGCTGTTGCTGAGGCAATTAGAAAGGAACAAGAAGTGCAGGAGGGGAGGGGCATGTTTGGTCTAACTCATCCAGCCACTCAACTGCCCTTACAGCAGAGCCTAACAGAAGAAGCCTACTGCCAAGGGAGCAGTAGAGTTAGCCAAGTCATGGCCTGGCATTGTGAAGCGGAGTGCAGAGAAGTGGGTTTGTTGCTGAGAGAAATTTGCTTGATTACTGGAGCAAGTCCTTTGCCTGCTTTAGCGACAGGCCTGTGGGTGTGCTCAAATCCCTCTGCAAATACATGGCTTTTGGGGAGGGGGGGCTCACTGCCTGCATAACTGCTGAGCGGGGTACTGCTTTTCTTTAGTACTAAATGCTACTGGGGGATAACTTTGTGAAATTAGTTCCCTGGAGACACTGCACATACTTAGTATAATTTTTATTACGTTCACATGGGCCAGCCACTTCAAACTGCAGACATGCATTTTATGTCTACTAGAACAGAGTCTTTTTCATTTCAGGATAACTGACACTGCTCAAACTCCTACTCAATCATTTTAGTTCCTCCTCCTTCTTCAATCCACACATCTAATCCAATATATGTTAACCTGAAATAAACCTATTAGTGGGCAAATTTAAAAAAATAAGAGGTTCATTTCTTTGTTGAAAATAAGGGAAAAGACTAACCATCTCCTTCCTTGGTTCATTTACTTTAGAAACTTTGTAATTGTAAATTCTTTCTTTTTCTTTTTGAAATGTATATAAAACTTTCTAAAAGCTAAACAGTCTCTTCACAGCTTTGTAACCTAGGAATGTCTTTTTCAAAGACTTGGGAGCCATGTCTTTGATACAAACATCAAGGGAGATGGCACTCTTCTATCCGAGTCCTGGGGGAGAGTAAGAGTCTTACTTGGCAGTGCCTCACTGCAAGTTGCAAAATTATCTCATTTCTAATGATATAAGAACTTAGTTTTTCCTTGGATAAAACCAGTTAGCAAACACAGATGGCTATCCCAGTTACCTGGTGAATCTAGGATGATCTATGTGTAATATATGGTGTTGTCAAGGCCTCTTACTTGAGGACTAGTCATTGTTAATCTTTTTTTAACTTTATTTTTATTATTTGCTCTATCTCAGTTGTCCCATTTTGTCCCCTCCACCCACCTCCACCCACCCCTCAAGCCCCCTGCCCTCAGGCCATCACCGCACTGTTGTCTGTGTCTGTGGGTTATGCATATGCTCTTTGGCTGATCCCTTCCCCCTCTTTCATCCAGTCTCCCCCTCCTCCTTCCTTTACAGCTGTCAGTCTGTTCCATGTATCCATGCCTCTGTTCCTATTTTGTTTGTTGGTTTATTTCGTTCATTAGATTCCACGTATAAGTGAGATCATATGGTATTTGTCTTTCACTGACTGTCTTGTTTCACATAGCATAATACTCTTCAGATCCCCCCATGCTGTCACAATAGGTAAGAGTTCCTTCTTTTTACTGCTGCATGTACCATAATTTTTTGTTTTTTCTTTTAATCCACTTATCTACTGATGGGCACTTGGACTGTTTCCAAATCTTGGCTATTTTAAATAATGCTACTGTGAACATAGGGGTGCATATATTCTTTGAATTGGTGTTTTGAGATACTTAGGACATATTTCCAGAAGTGGGACTGCTGGGTCATAAAGCAATTCCATTTTTAATCTTTTGAGGAAACTCCATACTGTTTTCCACAGCATGGAATAGGCTGCATCTGCTCAGCTATATAAAAGGGTGAGATATTTTCTTTCTTTGCAATCTCTTAGCAGACTGCCCATGATGTGCATCACAGTCTGGTTTAATGCTTATTCAATCATAAAAGTGTTTTCTTTCCATGCTATCTGTATGGAAAGGTTTTCTGGCTTGGGGAGAGATTTTATTTTTAATTACATTTTTCTATCTGTCCATCTGACTATCTATTTACCTATCACTTTCTCTTTACATTTCTGTCACATCACTTTATTTGCCATATTTACCTGCCTTCACTATTTCTCTCCTTCCTTCCTTCCTCTGCACAATAGCATAGCCACATGGCCTTTTGAAAATGCAGCTCAAGTTATATCATTGCTCTTCCTAAAATCCTGCAATGGCTCCCATGTGGCTCAAATGAAATCCAAAGTCTATAAGCCCTAAGCAATATGGTTTTTTCCCAACTTGCCCTCCTCAGCCTCTGCCTCTCTCCTACTTGCATATTATGCTCCAGCCATGCTGGCCTCTTATTTCAATTCCCTAAATGTATCAAGCTCTTTTCCACCTGGAGCTTTCCCACATGCCATTGACTTGGACTGACATACTCTCCCTCACTCTCAAACAATTTATTGCTCAGCAGGTCTTAACCTAAATATCCCCTCCACAGAGAGGCCATCCTTCACCCAGTCTGAGTAGATTGATCTCATTACTAACGACATTATACCCATTTTATCATCAGAAGTCTCATCACCATTCATAATAATACATTTATTTGTCCTGTGCTTATTTGTCATATAATTGCAGAGATCCTGCTTCTGGCCCCCATCTCCTAGCCCAGTCACTGCAAACCCACTGTCACCTTGGTATCTGAAACACGGTACAGGCTCAGCAGCTATTGGTTAAGTGGGTCTCTACGGAAGCTTATTTCAAAGGGACACATCTCTCAGTATTTTTCCCCTTTCTCTTTCTGTGGTCTCTGCTGTTGGAGTACTGAATTGACACTAAAGAGATGCATTTGGACATTAAATTTGCCAGGGCATATAACAATTTCAGTGCTTGAATCCTGGTTGAAAGCTTCCTGTTTTGTTGTTATTGTTTTTTTGTTTGTTTGTTATTTTGATGAGCTCTCCGTTAGTTAAATTACAGATCCCAAGGATGAGGCCTGTAGCAGCGCCACACTTGGTGGCATGCTGGGGCGACTAGGTACTCCCTAGGAGTGAAAAGAGCTCTCCTCCATCTGTTAGCCTGTAGAGATGCTTTTCGCCTTGTGTTACAAGTCAGCACTTTACTGAACATGATGGAGGGTTGGTAGGTGTGATGTGTGGCAGGACTCCCACTTTAGCAAGATGGATGATGGTGCTGAGTCTTGCCGTGCATAGTGTTGAACAAAGTGTTGGGCCGCAGTAGGTCACAGAGGATGAGGTGGCTCACAGATGCATGTTTGACTGCAGAAGAGCAGGAAAGAGTGATTATAATGAAACAGAGGCTTAGCTTGTGAAACATGTAACTGTGCAAACAAGATTGCTAGTAGGTAAATAAGCGTGCAAACCCTTTTGTTAAGTATTTTCCACTTTTATTTATTAGTTTCAAAGCATTAATTTCATTTTATTTTCCAAATGCCTTTAATATAAATGAACATTAATAGCATTACGGATGATGATAGTGGACTATTTTGTTGCATAGTTTTATTAATGAAGTACAAAATGCCTTAAACAATATGATTTAAATAGAGACACTGTCCACCTCCTCCCCATCCTCCCAAGTTCTGAGTAGGAAGGATTCTGGGGACACAGAAGTTTGTCCTTTTATGTAGACCACAGGATTAGTCTCTATTTGTGATTTGATACTTAGATTTTTTTTTTTTTTTTGAGAGAGAGAGGGGGTGGGAGGGGGAAAGAGAGGTATCATTTTGTTGTTCCACTTATTTATTCATTCATTGGTTGATTCTTGTATGTGTCCTGACTGGGGATCCAACCTGCAACCTTGGAGTATCAGGATGGTGGTCTAACCAACTGAGCTTCCTTGCCAGGGCTTGATACTTAGTTTTGATTAATTAGAAGAGCAGAACTTTGGCTCTCCTCTAGGTAGTTTTAGCTTGCTATAGATTGGCCATGGAGTACAAGACTTTTCTTGGTCTGGGGCCCAGACTGCTGCTGCCATTCTTCTGTGGAAGCTGTCAGGCCTACTGCACTTTGTTCCAGAGCCCCCAGTATCCAAGTCAATAATGCAAGGTGAGCCAAGTGTGCTCTCTTTGAAAATTACCTTTTCAGTCTGAAAAAATGCTGCTGTGGCAGTTGTGGTCATTGACCCACAGAGTAAAAGGTATCAAATGCTATCAGAGGCTGCCTGTCTCTCTGCTTAGCTTCTCTCTGCGGACAAAAGAGGATTCATGTCAAATTAACCCATTGTTGAGAACAAAGAAGTCAGTGATTTCCTAAGAGCATTTTCAAAAACTGAATCTCATCCCAAGTCTGAGTTCTTGGGCTTGAGTCCCTGCCTGAAGGTCAAAGGAGCCAAGATTTAGACAGCTGAGTCTTAATATACTGTACTATCAATCTTTTGTTTTTATCAACCTTTGTTTGCCTAAGATCAGAAGCACCCTTATGCTCCTAAAACTCCTTTATACTAATTTTTAATCATAATTGTCAGGATTTCTGAGAGTGTGCTGCATTAGAATTACGTATGGGCTTTGGGATACTTTGTTGCTTAACCCTATCTAGCAAGTCAGATTCATGGGAGGGGCCTAGACATCTTTTTTTTTTTTTAACAAGCTCTCACAATTAGCCTGATACTCATGAATAAATTTGATATTCACTAGGTGCACAGTACATAGTAGATGCTCCCAAAATAGTAACTGTTAATATGTTAACCCATTCACATGAAAATTCAGAGGAAATAGGAAGAAAATAAAAGACTAACACTGTATTCAATGCATCATGTACAGAATTTCTTCTTGAGAGTGTGCCCTCTCTAAACAAGTCAGCTAACTCACTACTAAATGAATTATTTTATAATAAGGGCAGGTGGCATGTTCATCATCACAACTTGGTCAATTTTTGTAGATACTGAAGATACAGTTAAGTTCATGGTTAATATTGCCACAGCAATGCAATAATGTAATATAGGGTAGAAGTTATTTGATGATAGACTTTATTTTAAAAGCTTTATATATTGCCCTAATCTTCTTTCTATAGAATCATTAAGGATTTGAATCACTTAAATTATTCACTTATAATTTACTACCTTCAAAGAAGAAAATTGTATGTCATAAAAGCTATTCCCACTTGGATTTGGGAACCATAAATGTCTTGGAGGATATTTATCATAGTATATATGAAGGGCTTTAACAGCTTCTCTTTAATCACTTTCCATAAGGAAGTATGAGAATATTTTAATAAAATAGAAACTTAAACTGATTTTCTTTTTCCTTGATGTGGGTTATAGACACTGGTGCCTCTGCTGGTGGAAGGCAGAACACTGTGACGTTGTGGAAAATAATGTTGGGGGTTCTGAGGTTTTAAGACATAGTGTCTTTTTTATGGCTGAGTAGAATTCCAGTGTATAAATGCCCCATAGTTCTTTTATCCATTCCTCTATGGATGGACCCTTGGGTTGCTCCCGTATCTCGGCAATTGTAAATAACACTGCAATGAACATAGGGGTGCTTATGTGCTTTCAAATTAATGTTTTGGGTTCCTTTGGATATATTCCTAGAAGTGGGACTGCTGAGGAAAAAAGCAGATCCATTTTTAATTTTGTGAGGTATCTCCATACAGCTTTCCACAGTGGCTGCACCAGTCTGCATTCCCACCAACTGTGCGATAGAGTTCCCCTTTCTCCATTTCCTCACCAGCATTTGTTGTTTACTGATTTATTGATGATAGCCATTCTGACAAGTCTGAGATGATATCTCATTGTGGTTTTAATTTGCATTTATTGATGATTAGGGATGTTGAGCATCTTTTCATATGTCTATTCGCCATCTGTATGTCCTCTTTAGTGAAGTGTCTATTCTCAGGTACTTTGCCCATTTTTTTTTTAAGATTTTATTTATTTATTTTTAGAGAGAGGAGAAGGGGGTGAGGAAGAGAGGGAGAAAGCAGTGTATGGTTGCCTCTCACATGGCCCTCACTGGGGACCTGGCCCGCAACCCAGGCATGTGCCCCAACTGGGAATCAAACCGGGACCCTTTGGTTCCCAGCCCGCGCTCAATCTCCTGAGCTACACCAGCCGGGCCTTTTGCCCATTTTTTAATTGGGTTGTTTGTTTTTTTGTTGTTAAGTTTTCTAAGTACTTTATACATCTTGGATATTAACCCCTTATTGGATGTACCAGCGAATACATTGGATGTATTGGAGAATATGTTCTGTCATTCTGTGGGTTGTCTTTTTTTGAGGATTTCCTTTGCTATACAAAAACTTTTTAGTTTGATGCAGTCCTATTTGCTTTGCAATAGAATAGATGGACCTGGAGAACATTATGCTAAGTGAAATAAGCCAGTCAGAGAAAGAAAAATACCATGATTTCATACATATGTGGAATCTAATGAACAGACTGAACTAACAAGCAAAACAGAGACAGACTCATAGGTGGAGAGCAGATGACAGCTGGTGGGTGGGGGGATGTTAGGGGGTGGAGGGTTTGAATAAAAAAGAAGAACTCATGGACATGGACAACAGTGTGGTGATTGCTGGGGGGAGGGGTATAAGGAGACTAAATGGTAGTGGAAATGAAGTTAAAGTAAAAAAATAAAAAATATATATATAATAAATATTAAAGAAAGACATAATGTCTTAAAAGTTTATGAGAATTTTCATCTTTTGACATTTCTGTAATTGCTTGAATGTTTAAACTGGCTATTCTATGGGGATAGATTTGTTACCTGACTTGAGTTTGCTGAGCTATTATTATTAGTGCCCCATTCCTAGAAAATCTTCTCAGCTATTGAATCGTCTCTTCCTGGAAACTAGAAGACACACCCTAAAGGACTGTAAGCAGTTTGTGAGTCAGTCATTGTAGCTGGGCTAAGGGACTTGTTACCTTGGAAGGCTTTTCTTACATTAGAGTCGGAGACTGTATGTCCAGCACTTGGTACAGTGGTGTTTTCTGCACTGAGTACCAGCTGCACACAGCTGCAGGTGGCTATCAGAGGACATTCAGTTCAGTCATTTATCCTCTATTTTTCCCCTGGATAGGACTAACCACCTTATTTCCTAGTCTCTCTTATATTTGTATACATTTATACACAGGACAGGCTTCATGTAGGTGTGTACGAAGTAAGATGGTGGGTCTTAGTTATATATGTGTATTGTATAGGTTATAGAAAATTACATGCTGCAAGAAAGTGTCAAAAGCAGAACTTTGTTTTATTGGGGGACTCAGGACTGTGATTTTTTGTTTGGTCAATGTGTAAACCAATGTGTACCTGAAAATGAGCAGATGGTTCTTTCCAGAAAAAAAGAGAGGAGAGACAGGAAAAAAACACCCAGAAATTTTTACTTGCTTTCTGTTTATTTCCAAATACAGTGAGTAGAAGATACTCTTGTCTTATATAAAAGGAAGAATTAGCATTTCTTTGTGAAAATTACACATTGTTAAACCTTTCTTTTTTTCCCTGTGGCTCTTTTAGTCATTGGATTTAGTCCATTTAAGAATTGACAAGTAGTGGATAAAAAGTAGAAAGCATTTTCCTGGGAAAAGGGAAGAATTTATGGCACAACCATGAGTTTTGTATTTGAAGAGAAAAAAAGAATAGGGAATGGATTTTTCTTTAATCCAAAATGCCTAAGCTACACTGTAGAAACTTACTTTATAGCTATTTCTATATCTAACTCATAACTTTACTTTAAATCTTGCTTTGCTATTGGTGGTTAAAATGACTACACTATTTTTAGTGGAAGAGGGTTTGAGAATTTTATTTTATTTTATTCTTTACCTTAGGTATTATTTTTTTATTATATTTTATCATTTATGCTATTCAGTTGTCCTCATTTTTTCCCCCTTTGCCCATCTCTACCCAGCCCCCGCCTTTCAGGCAATGCCCATACGTTTGTCCATGTCCATGGGTCACTGTATATATGTTCTCTGGCTAATCCCTTCACCATCTGGGTTTGAGGATTTTAAAGTTTAGGGAGTTATCCCAAAGAAATGGATACAATAGAAACAATTTTGCTTATGTTACCTGGGCTATCAGATTACTTTAAATTTATGCCACTTACTCCAATTTCAATAGGATCCATTTTTCCTCACCCTTGACTTTTCTTGTTCTGTACAACCTCCTGGATCTCATCCATTCATACAATTTCAGCTACCAACAATGACCTAGTGAGTCCCAAGGACAGATTTTGTTTAGACATTCATATGAGAGGTTTTAATATTGTCTAGTAGAAGCTAGCTGATAATGCTTTGTTGTGTAAGAACCATTGGCACATGGTAATTTAAAGGAAGAAATATCTGTTTGGATTATAATGATATTATCTAACAAAGACTCTGCTGATTTAACTTCCTTAAGTATTCAATGGTTATGATTCATATTACTAAAATCATTTTTGTATGTATTTAATCAAGAGCAAACATTAGATGCAGTATAAAATATACTTAAGTAGATTCTAGGGACTATGAGTAACTATAGTGGAGAAGACAGAATTCTTTCCTTCAGGTGATCAAAACCCATAATGGGGTTAAAAGGGGAAGGGTCATCAAGGAACATATATAAAGGACACATGGACAAAGCCAAAAGAGGGTGGGAAGCAGGGATGGGTAGGGTGTTGGGGAAAAATGGAGAAACTGTACTTGAACAATAATAAAAAAAATCATGTTTTGTTTCTTCTTTAGTATCCTTGCCTTTGAGGAGTATAAGTTTGATACACATTTTTTTCTTCTTTTTTCCTTTTTCTGTGAAGGTACTCTTTGTAAATAAATGGATTCAGGTAAAGCATTTTTACTAATGTCATATGGTCCATTAGATTAGTACAAAATGGTGCCATTTGTATATGGTGCTATTTGGCAATGACCTGGCTAATTAGTAATAAGGAATTGGTAATTAGTGGAAATCTGTAATTAATGACTGCTTAGTGGAGTACCACCCATGAGGAAATTTGTCTGTATCATAACCTGCTGTTCAAAAACTATTCATAAACTATTCTTAGTCAAGGCTTTATTTTAATGGTGATTTTGAGTTATCTAATGACTCTTATTCATTACCACCTCTCTTTACCTTGGTTATTTGGTTATTTTACTTGCCAATCCCTCAGAATGTTGGTATCACTCATCATGTATTCAATAAATATTTTTAAATAAATGGCTGATACTAAGAAGACAGTCTAGACTTTGGAACTTTCTATTAAAGATGAGAGAAGGGCCTGATCTCTTCAGTGGGGGTTTCTGAAAGTCTGTTGGTTAATACTGCATCTCTCCTCTTCTGAATTTACACTTCTTTTTCTAGAAGGGCAACAACACCAAAAATGAAACCATCTGTTTTGGGAAGTAGCTTCTTTTTGGATGATACACACATCTCTTTGTTTGCCTTGTCATATTCACTATGATGGGTAGATTTTTAAAAATTACTTTTTGATTGCCAGGACTCTATAAACATCTTAAGTTGGACAACACTAACTAAATGCCATTGAAGTAGGACAGATCAAAGTTTCTTTCTGGAACAGAAAAATCTGGAAGTCTACAAATGATGTGCTTTGGGAAATAATGCCTCACATTGAAGGGTTATTTCTATAATCTGTACAATTAATTTGCATAGTTTAATTGCTTATTTATTCACTACCCTAAAGGACTTCCCTCAACATATCTGTATAAAGTCACCACTACTATTAAGAGGAAGTTACAACTATCTTTCTGGAAACTTTTTCTTAGGCAGGGTCAAGGAAAGAAACTGAGAAGAGCTGGAGCTGGCTGTGCTGCGTGAGGGTAGTTACTTGAGATGGTTTCTATTGGACATGGAATGGGGGATAAGGCACAGCTCTAACTTTGAGGGAAAGTTTATTTTTTTTAAGTTTGCTTTTAAGTTCTTTTCAATGTTGTGTTATCTCCCCTCTCTTAGAGTACTGGGTTTTCATTCTGATTTTGGTTCACTACCAAACTCCCCTCCCATCACAAACACCTCTGTCTTCTAACTCTACCCAGATCTGTTCACTTGAGAAAAGCTCAAATTAGCTCTTACTTATTTTACCCTCCTCCTTTTGACCCATATTTTCTTGTTTCTGTGCTTCTCCCATCTTCTAAATAAAATTTGCAGTAGATATACAGAGCAAATAATTCAAACTCAAAAATCAAACAGACCCTAAGTTTAAATCATGACTTTTTCTCTTTTTATTAGCTATGGTAGGCAAGAGTTACATGGGTGAAATTGTGCTGATTATATATATTAGTCCCAGAATGGACCCAATCTTTTATGCAGCTACTTAGAAATACACAAGGAGTCCAGAATAGTGCAAATATCTTTTATGTGTCCCCTCAGGGTAACTTCTTAGAGCCAGTTTCACTTGCAGGCTCTAGAAGTGCTCTTCTCTGTTGCCTGTCACTCCCCCCACCCTTTTTTTTTTTTTTGCTTCTTTCCACCTAAGCTCTGTCCCCCTTGTAAACAAAGCTCATTTATCTCTAACAATGTGCAGGTACTCCAAATCTTTAAATTTTTCAAAATAAACCACCTATTTTACTAATATTGATCTGTCTTATAGGATAGTTTTGATGCAGTTTTATACATTGAAATTTTTTATCCTCCAGGAGAAAGACTGGGGAAAGACTGATGGGATGCAGGGGACAGAGAACAATAGACTGATTGTTCCATTGGGCTGGGCCTGGATGGGACAAGACAAATGTGTGAAAGGGCACAGAACCTGGTTCTGCCACATATATGAAGCACTTATGATCAAGAGATAGTATAAAACAAATACCTCAACTCATACCCATTTTTTCCCATTAATACCACATATTAACAAAGCAATCTGATTAAACTGAATTTCTGCTAAAGAATTAAAATATGATGAATGGAAAGGACAGGGCTGTTTGCTCTTAATCAGTGTAGTCATGTTAATGGGAGAACCTGGTTCTTCATGCTGACGCAGTAAAGAATTACAGATCAACAAGTCTTTCAGCAGGGGTGGCAAGAGCCCCAGGTCCTTTGTTCTGAGGACTTACATAGTTGGCAGGATGGGGGTGAAGAAGTTACATATTGATTGATGGGTTAAGGTGGTGCTAGTTTTCTGCGGGGGAGGGGGGCTGACTACCCAAACGTAGGTATGTGTGGGGTTCTGTTAGCCCAAATTCTTGTCTTGCTCCAGACTTCATTTGTGTATTTTGTCACAAAACAGATGCATGACAAGAGTCAGGCAATTAACCAAAGTTGTTTCATGGGCCTTTTCTTTGGGCACGGTGGAGCCCCTTCTCTTCCCACTTCCAGACCTTAGGATGAATACACAGTCTCAAAGCTTTCTTTCCCAGATAGTGGAAATGATATGTAGAATTTCAAGGACTTCCCTCTTCTAATGCTAACATAATGTTTCTTGTAATGTTGGAACACTTGGCAATAGTATCGGGCCAGGCTCAAGACTGCTGGGTTAGTGGGTGAGACATGTCTCCCTCCTTCTCCCTGCCTTGGTTTACTACCTATCCTACCTAAGTGCTAAAAGGCATTGCCTGGGAACCAGTATGCTAGCTGCTGGCCTACAACAGCAAGGCAGTCTCAGAGTTCTTCCTATGCTATCTCCTGCCTCAGTCACATGAGTGCCAAATACCAAGCATGGTGGTAAACAAGACAGAATATTCCCTGTCTAAAAGACTCAAAGAAATCTTTAATCTGTACAGCATAAAGCTGTTAGGGGAGACATGTAAACATACTGAGTGCTGTAACAGTTGGATTATTTTGAAGTTTATATAGAAAATTTCTATATTTTATTATTAATTCTCAATTACCAGAAAAAAGAAGTGTCATGAATTTTGTTCTAAATGTTATTTAGTTAGGACTTTCAGATTTATATGTGTTTAACCTTTAGGATTTATAGCTAATTTAGTATATAGGTAATTTAGTATATTTTTCTTTGCAAGACTCAGAGGGACTATTTTCCTAGGCGATATTTGTTGAGTATAATAAAGCCTAGCATAAAAAGATGAAAAGTCCCATTTATAAATTAATCATGTGTAGGATATACCTTTTCTTTTGTAAAATATTTCCACTCTTAAAATATTTTTTCTTTAAAATAAAATGTTTAGTAACACATCATCATACAATTAAGGAAGTGACCCTTTGAACAGTCAGAGGACGTGAAATATAAAGACTTGATATAAAGGTCGAAATTAACGTAAGAACATCAGAAAAGATTTTGTAAAAGCTTGTTAGCTGGTGTATCCACAGCCCATCACCATAGTTACCAAAGACTGCTGTGAGGCCATTGTCTTGCTCTTCTCCCCTGACTCCCAGTTTTATTGAGTTATGATTGACATATAACACTGCATTAGTTTCAGGTGTACAACATAATGATTTGATATATGTATATATTGCAATATTATTACAAGTTTAATATTCATTGTCTCACATAAATATCCATCATCTCATATATTTACAATTTTATTCTTTGATGAGAACTTTTATGATCTACTGTGTTAGAACTTTCAACTATAGAGTATTATTAACTACAGTCACATCGCATAAATTTTTTATCTTATAACTGGAAGTTTGTGTCTCCCTTTTTGAGTACATGTATCCTGTTCATCACCAGCCTACCTACTTTTACCTTATCCCCTCAAGACTAAGACTTCTCTACAAGAGGCATTTTTGACAAAGCAGTGTGCTTTATAATGATCAAGACTTTATATAAATATAGGGAGCCAGTGCTTATTACTTTACCTGGTAATGAAATGTGGCATAAACCCCAAGCTATTTCTGCAACAACTGCTTGGAAATTCTTAATCTTTCCCTAATCAGATGGGAAAACACATGTCTAGGTGAGAGATTACAAAATTGACAGGATTATAAAACTAGAGATAAATATTACTGTATAGCATTTTGAACAAAGAATAATAAAACCATAACTAGTAGAGACTGTTATAGTGATGTTGATTTAGATACTTAATGAGCATCAACTACATGCCAAACACCATGCTAGATGCTACATATAAACAGATGAAGAAATTGTTCCAACAAATAAAAAGCTCACAGTCAAGCTAAAAAGGTATTAAAAAGAAACAGAAAATTAGATAAGAATATGGCACCTGTTTCAACAGTGACACTGATAAAATGATGAAAGAATATATTTTAAAATAGCTACTTTATAGTCAGGTGGTAGCTTAGACACTGAGGATATCTAGATGTATATCTGCTTTACAAAAAGGACATATCATGGTATGGATCGGGTGGACATTATTTTGCAAAGCAAAAGGCCATTGTTTCAATTTCTGGTCAGGGTACATGCCTGGGTCGCTGGTTTTGTTCCCAGTTGGGCCGCATAGGAGAAGCAACCAATCGATGTTTCTTTCTCATATTGATGTTTCTCTCCCTCCCTTCTCCTCTCTCTAAAAATAATTTTTTTTTTAAAGAGAGAGAAAAGGACATGTAAAACAGTGTATGAGGCAATTAAGAGGAATTCTGCATAGGACATGACAGAGGAAGATCAAAGATGTGAGTATGTGGGTTCGTGCAGGATCATTTATCAGACCATCAATTATAAACATGCTGGGCAAGGTGTGAAATGCTAAAGAATGATGCTACCTTTAATTTCAAGAGGTCTGGTGGAAGATGGAATCTGACAAATGAACTGGAGTTCACCAGCATATATCCTTTAAGGAAACACTGGAGAGGAAAGTGCCGCTGATATTTCTTGCAGCAATAGTGGAAATTTCCTTCAGATGGCAGCTACACTCAACTGAAATTGGATCCCAGCTATGCTGCTTATTTTCTCTGCCACTTACTCAACTTCTCTGACCCTGAGTTTCCTTGCCTCTGTGCAGCACTCTCACAGAGCTCATAAAGTTTTTGGAGGGGTTCTATTTATTCACAAATCTACTGGGCATCATGTCAGATGCTGTTAGTATTTTATATAATATAATCTTCAATAACCTCAATATATTATCCTTATTTGGCAAGAGAGGAAAGGAGAGTAATTAGCTAAAGAACACATGATTAGTAAGTTGTACAGCCTAGAATGGAATCCTAATCTATCTCACTCCAAAGTCCAAGGTTATGTAAACATGGCAAACTGATAATACATGAAAGTACTCAGAAATGTTAGTTAATCAATCAACAGTTATTTACCATCTACTCTATTCTAGGCAGTCTATCCAAGGCCAAAGGTAAAAAAACATATCAATAGAGATTTCAGTGAGCTAAAAAATAATTTATCTGTTATTTGTTAATATAGAGAATGATAAACTCAAAGCCCCGACCTCATCTTCCATGGAAGTAATTTGTTAACACTTAGAAATTTCATTGGTGGTTATGATCATTAAGAAATCAATTTAGGAATAATTTTTAGCTCTAAAGTCCTCCTTAGGAATACAACATTATGGTATTTTCTGGATATATAGCTATAAATATGTATGTTAAAAGATGAAAATTATAAAGATGAATTCTAGAAAGAGTAACTGAGTCTGCTATATATCAATATATAGCAACTTGTATATCTATCAGTGGTATGCCATTATATCAATCTGAGTGTCTTGTCTACATATCTATCTATATCTATATCTTACCATTTATATCTGTATCTATGTCTATATCTATATGGAGACAATATCAGAATTATGCAGGAAAAATAGTGAAACCAGACAACAATTTCTGAGTTTAAAATAAAGAAAACAGTCCTCATTAAGAAGGACTTTGGAGTTATAGTTGAAGAGTAAATAGGAGTGGATCAGCTGAATAATTACTGAAAGGGTTTATCCACCCATTGTTGTACAAAAGCATGGAGATGTGAAATTAGCACAGGATATATGGGTAATTATAATTTGCTATTACTAGAATATGAAAAATAAGTCAGTGTTTATTGGGAAGTAATTTGGAGAGGCAAAAGAACTATTGTGATTTTATTGGAGATCTGCACTGTTGGAATTTTCTTCATTGTATAGGTTTTTCATAGTAGCAAGAAGGGAGAGAAATAGCAGCATAGCCATAGAAGAATCAGCATCGATGCTGGAATGTACTGGGACAGTACAGACCAAATTAAGCTGCATGTAGAAGAGTTTAGGAGATAATAAAAAGCAATGACAGAAGAACAGGATACAGATTGACATTAGGTTTATCTGTATCTCAAAAACTCTCGATTAACATCTTTGTTCCCTGTTGAGGATAGGCTGATGATTATTAACACAACCTTCTCATTATAGTTTTGAGTCCATGTATTTTAAATTATGGAAACACATACATATAAGCATATACATACATGTATCTATATCTAATCTGTAGCTATCTATAAATGATAATCAATTTCCTTGGTCTACATTTATTTAAGTTAGTCTTGCACCACATAACGATGCTTTAGTTAATGACCTACTGCATACATGATGGTAGTCCCATAAAATTTTAATGGAGCTGAAAAATTCTTGTCGATTAGTGACATCGTACAATGTGTTTGAATTTTATGCCATGTTATTACAAAAGCATTGAAAAGTTTAAAAAATTTTTGAAGTTTATAAAGTAAAAACCTACAGTAAGCTAATGTTAATTTATTATTAAAGAAAGAAAAATATTTTAATGGATTTAGTGCAGTCTAAGTACAGTGTTTATGAAGTCTACACTCGTGCACAGCAATGTCCCGGGCCTTCATGGTCACTCACCCCTCACTCTCTGACTCGCCCAGAGCATTTCCAGTGCTGCAAGCTCCATTCGTGAATGTCCTATACGAGTGTACCATTGATTATTCTTATACTATATTTTTACTGTACCTTTTCTATGTTTAGTTATGTTTAGATACACAAATATTTAGCATTATCACAATTGCCTACAGTATTTAGTACAGTAACATGCTGTACAGGTTTGTGGCCTAGAAGCAATAGGCTATCCCATATAGCTTAGCTAACCTCTGGGCTGTGGACTGGTACAGATTTGTGCCTATTAGAAACTGGGCTGCATGACAGGAAGTGGGCTTGAATGTAATGTGTTGAATCATCCCCAAAACATCCCCCCACCCCTGCCCTGGTCCATGTAAAAACTGTCTTCCTTGAAGCTGGACCTTGGTATTGAAAAGGTTGGGGACCAATGTAGTAGGCTATACTATCTAAGTTGGTGTACTCTATGATGTTCACACAGTGACGAAAGTGCCTAATGATGCATCTCTCAGAAGTATCCCAATCATTAAGTGACATATGACTATAATTAATTCAGTAAACCTGTGTTGAGGCACTATATTAGGAGCTTGGTTTTCAAAGATGGATAAAACATTGATCCTGGCACTTTTAAGTACAGGTGAGAAGTACTGAATGAACCAGGTGAAACCAAATGATTATGATTGCTTTTCTGGTTTCTAGAGTACATGGCTTTATTCTTTCCATGGCTATACCTTTCTAGTTCTTCCTGTCCTGATTCATGGTTTTGTGCCCCTTTGTTTTGGTAATTCTTAGCTCCTGGAGAGAGATGCTTTCCCCCTCCAGTCCAGCTCTTTAAGGACCATAGTGTGAAGGTGGTCTCCTGGTCTTCCGTTTAGGAGATCAGATAAATAGTTTTGCCTTTAAACTTATTTAATCTCCCAAATAATGGGGGACAAAGGGTTTTGATAAACATTTTTAATTATATTTAGCATGCATTCCCTAAACTCTGCTTTAACATAAATTATACTGATTTTCTCAGGTATATAATTATGTGGAATTTATTTGTAACTTGCTTGAGAGAGACTAAAAAAGTACTTAAATTCAAGACTAAATAAATCTGAGGGAAAATGAATGCATTTTTTACTTCTACTAAAAATTAGCAATATAGCTAACATGAATCAGTTTTTATTGGAGAACTGAAATAATAAACCAGTTACAAAATTCAACTGTTTAAGAATAAGGCATACTACATTAGGTTTTTATACCTCTGACTACATTGCTTTTATTTATTTTATATTGTATTTTTTTCCGTTACCACTTAGTTTTTTATACCCACATCCCACCCGCAGTTACCACACTGTTGTCTCCATGTACATGAGTCCTTTTTCCTTTTGGCTAAATTGCCTACTCCCTAATTGCTGCCCTCCCCTTAGCTGTCATCTAGCTCTCTAAACTCTGTCTTTATTTTGCTCATTAGTTTAGTTTGTTTATTAAATTCCACATATGAGTGAAATTGTATGATATTCGCTCTTTCTGACTATCTTATTTTACTTAGCATATGTTCTTCAGTTCCAACCATACTGTCACAAAGGGTAACATTTTCTTCTTTTTTACGGCTGAGTGGTATTCCATTGTATAAATGTCCCATAGTTGTTTTATCCACTCATCCACTGATGGACACTTGGGCTTCTTCCATATCTTGGTGATTGTAATTAAAGCTGCAATGATCATAGAGGTGCTTATTTTCTTTTGAATTAGTATTTTGGGTTTCTTTAGATATATTCCTAGAAGTGAGATTGCTGGGGCAAAAAGCATATCCATATTTAATTTTTTTGAGGTATCTCCATACTGCTTTCCACAGTGGCTGGACAAATCTACATTTCCACATAGTTCAAAAGGGTTCCCCTTTCTCTGTATCCTCGCTGTCACTTGTTGTTTGTTGATTTATTGATGATGGCCATTCTGACAGCTGTGAAGTGATATCTCATTGTGGTTTTAATTTGCATTTCTGTGAAGTTTAGTGACATTGAGCATCTTTCCATACGTCTATTAGCCATCTGTATGTCCTCTTTGGAGAAGTATTTATTCAGATCCTTTGCCAATTTTTAATTGTATTGTTCTCTTTTTTTGGTGTTGAGTTTTAATACTTTATGAATTTTGGATATTAACCGATGTATTGGCGAATATGTTCTTTCATTCTGTGGGTTGTCTTTTTATTTTGTTGAAGTTTCCTTTTGCTGTACAAAACCTTTTTTGTTTGACGTAGTCCCATTTGTTTACTTTTTATTTTGTTTCCCTTGCCTTGGGGAAATATATCCAATAAAATGTTGCTATGAGCAATATCCAAGATTTTGCTACCTATGATTTCTTTTATGATTTTTATGCTTTTATGTCTAACATCTGAGTCTTTAATTTATTTTTAATTTATTCTTGTGTGAGGTGTAAGAAGGTGGTCTAGTTTCATTTTTCTGCATGAATCTGTCCATTTCCCAACACTATTTATTATATAGACTATCTTTAGCCCATGGTATGTACTTGCTTCCTCTGTCAAATTAATTGACTATGAAGGTGTGGGTTTATTTCTGGGCTCTATTCTGTTCCATTGATCTATGTGTCTGTTTTCATACCAGTACCATGCTGGTTATATTACTGTGGCCTTATAGTATAGTTTGGTATTAGGTAGCGTGATTCATCAAACTTGGTTCTTCTTTCTCAGAATCAGTGTTGCTATGCAGAGCCTTTTGTGGTTCCATATAAATTTTTGAAATATTTGTTCTAGTTCTGTGAAATACGTTCTTGGAATCTTGATAGGAATTGTGTTGAATCTATAGATTGCTTTGGGTAGCATGGACATTTTAAGGATGTTAATTTTCCTGTCCATGAACACAGTATGTGTTTCCACTTATTTGTATCTTCTTCAATTTCTTTCTTCAGTGTTTTATAATTTTCTTTGGTCTTTTTCATGATTCGTTAGGAGAATAATGTGGCCTTGTAAAATGAGTTTGGGAGCCTTTTCTCCTCTTGCATTTTTTGAAATAGTTTGAGAAGGAGAGGTGTCAGTTCTTCTCAGAATGTTTGGTAAAATTCACCTGTAAACCCATCTGGTGCAGGACTTTTGTTTGTCGGGAGTTTTTGATTATTGCTTCAATTTCACTAGATGTAGTCTGTCTATTCAGATTCTCTGATTCTTCATGATTTAGTTTTGGAAGATTGTATATTTCTAGGAATTTATCCATTTCATCCATGTTGTCCAGTTTTTTTGGCATACAGTTGTTCATAATACTTCCTTACAATTCACTTTATTTCTTTGGTGTCAGTTGTATTTCTCCTCCTTCATTTCTGATTTTATTTATTTTAGTCTTTTCTCTTTTTTTTCCTGATGAGTCTGGTTAAATGTTTGTCAATCTTGTTTATTTTTTGTAGAACAAGCTCTTGGATTCATTGATCTTTTGTATCTTTTTTATGAATCTGTTACATTTATTTCTGCCGTGACCTTTATTATTTCCTTCCTTCTACTCACTTTGCACTTTGTTGTTCTTTTCAAGTTCCTGTAAATGTAAAGTTAGATTATTTATTTGAGCTTTTCTTGTTTGTTTTTTTTTGAGATAGGTCTGTAATGCCATGAATTTCCCTCTTAGGGTTGTTGCTTTCCCTGTGTCCCACAGATTTTTGGATTGTTGTGTTCTCAGTTTCATTTATTTCAAGGTATTTTTGATTTCTTGCTTTATCTTGTTGGTGACCCTTTCATTGTTAATAACAGGTTATTTAGCTTCCATGTCTTTTGTGTTTCTCAGTGTTCTTATTGTTCCTTGATTTCTAGTTTCATAGCATTGTGGTCAGAGAAGATGCTTGATATTATTTCAATCTTCTTAAATTTATTGGTACTTGTTTTTTTTGTCCTAACATGTGGTCTATCCTAGAAAACATTCCATATGCACTTCAAAACTATGTGTATTTTTCAGTTTTGGGATGAAATGTTCTGAAGATATCAATTAAACCTATTTCATCCAATATATTGTTTCAGGCTGCTGTCTCCTTGTTGATTTTCTTTTTGAAAGATCTATTTGTTGAAGTCAATGGGGTGTAAAATCCCCGACTGTGACTTTATTCCTGTTGATCTCTCCCTTTATGTTTATCATGATTTGCTTTACATATTTAGGTGCTCCTATGTTGGGTGCGTAAATGTTTACTAGGGTTATATCCTCATGTTGGATTGTTCCCTTTATCATTATGTAGGGTCCTTCTTTGTCTCTTATGATAGCCTTGGTTTTAAAGTCTATTTTGTCAGATATAAGTAGCTACCCCAGCTTTTTTACCTTTTCATTTGCATGAAATATCTCTTTTCATCCCTTTATTTGTAGTTAGTCTCTGTGTATCTTTCAATCTGAGGTAGGTCTTGGAGGTAGCATATATATGGGTCTTGTTTATTTTGTTTAAGATTTTATTTAATAAGGTCATTTTATTTATTTTTAAAAGGTTTTGTTTATTTATTTTTAGAGAGAGGGGAAGGGAGGGAGTAAGAGAGAAAGAGAAACATCAGTCTGTGGTTGCCTCTCATATGGCCCCCACTGAGGACCTGGCCCACAACCCAGGCATGTGCCCTGACTGAGAATTGAACCAGCAAGCCTGGGGAGCTGGGGAGAGGAGGAGTGACGGGAGCCCGCGGTGATCGGAGGCCGCCATTGCTTCCTCCCAGACCCCGCCCCCAGAGGCAACGTCATCCAAAAAGAGACCCAGGTCACAGGCATCTGCCAGCTGACAAGTGCACCGAGATAAAAAGAAGGAAAATGGCAAAAAAGGAGGACCACAACAAATTACAACTAATGGATGACAACATAGTCAACCTATCAGATGCACAATTTAAAATGCTTGTAATCAAATTGTTAACAAAACTGGAAAATAGGTGGACGCAAATAGTTGAACAGATGAAGAATACGATAAGGATAATGGAGGAAGATTTACAGGGAACCAATAGGGAAAAAAAGGAGGTTG